>QFDD01010107.1:0-10296 GCA_006871305.1 Vachellia collinsii
GCAGCCTTTTGGGACTGGCTCTGTTCTTCTTCTATGGCAAACGTGGACTTTGGGCAGCTACTTTTCCCCTGAACCTTCAATTTGTCTGTGGAAAAAGATAATAACTGTTTTGATGAAGGGAACATTTGTTTATTAGATAAGTGCATATATGGTGGTTCTTGATCTTAATGACCGGAAGGATTTTTTTTTTTTTTTGCCTTTTTTAAATGTGCCTATCTAGTTGAATTGAATTATAGTATTACCAAACTTCATTGAGAATAGCTCTCTCAAATACGTTATTTGCATTCAAAATTTTATACTTAACTGGTTAAAGCTTCCTTTTTATTGACGCTATTGCAGGTCGATAATGATGAGAATGAGCTTGTTCAATGTTGTTACTTTCAACAACACCATAGATATTAGATTAAGTCCTGCCATATTAATTGATGAGAATAAGTTTGTCCAATGTTGTTACTCTTAATAACACCATAGATATTAGATTAAGTCCTTCCATATTAATTGATGAGAATGAGTTTGTTCAAAGTTGTTACTCTTAATAACACCATAGATATTAGATGAAGTCTTTAGATGTTAATTAATGTTGAATATCAAACTAATATGTCAATTTTAGACAAAAGAAGATATCAAAATTTATTTACATTAATACCACTCTGGTCCTACTAGTATGAGTTAGTTAGGTTTCATGAAATGAACTAATTCTTTATAATTCGTTTAATACAAGTAAAAGTTGCATCATTTACACATTATTGAAACTTTTCAAATATTATTTTCTTTAATTGGGATTTTAGTGTGATTTCTCTGAGGAAAAAAAATATACCGCATAGGTAATATATTATGAGGAGTTTCTATCCTCTCTCTCTTCGTTAATCCGTAACATCCTTTGCATGATTATTTATTTTACTCTCTTCCAAATTCTAATGCATTTAATCACAACACATATTGTTAATCTATGCACTAAAATATATATATTTATCCGCCAAAGCCATGTTGAAATACGTATATATACACAAGAGTTCGTACACATCCATGCACAATATAGAGTTCGTAAACATTCAAATTTGAAATTTATTTATTAGAATGATTTAAATTATAGTACTGATCGATGTATTCTTTGTATACGAAATCTCGTGCAATACTAATACTTTATTTATATAAAAATATTATAGACCCTTATCGCCAATAAAAATTCTAAACAGGGTTTTATTTCACCTATCTTCATGTTAATATCAGCATATTGAACTAACGTTATCACAAGAAGTGCTTTTGAAAATACTACTATCATCCTTAATGTAAAACTTAATTAATTAACTTGAATATTAGTTGAATTAATTACTATTCTATTTTTTTGAGTAAAATATTATATGTTTTTCTAAAACACTCAATTATCTAAATTAATTCTCTCTTTGCTAAATGTGTCTTAGTTTAAAACTAACGTTAATTCCTTAATTATTAGATTCTACGTTAAGGAGCAGAAGAGTAAATACTGTGTGTACGTGTGAGAAATATGGATAACAATTATTCCAAATTCCAACGACGCGTCTGAATAAACTAACGTGGGACCTATTGGTCTTTTCCATAAAGCTTCTGGATTAATCCACGTTAAGAAGCATGAAATTGAAAGAAGAAGTAAAGGCCAAAAAGACGAAGACCACTTGATATGTATCTGTTCAAGGTTCTCTATATGACAAGTTAATTTATCTGTGAAAAGTATTCATTTTCTCAATATATATACACACAGGAAGGAATATGTCATGGAAGAGAAGTAATGCTAATTTTTATTCTTTAAAACATAGTGCGTTTTGAAAATTCATTTTTAAGTATATATGACAAGTGATTATTATCCTTTGATAATTACTGGACGTAAAGCCCATGTATGTAAATGAAGCTTTAGAGAAAAAAAAATGTGATGATAAAATTTTATATAAATGATTTTACGATTAAATAGTCCATAAAATCATATAATTATTTTTAAGTCATGTGGAGTTGTTAATGTATTAAGATAGGGTTGTAACTAATAACTCTATATAAATGCGTGGAGTTATTAACGTAACTTAACAATAAATACGCGATTTCGTAAAATTTTTTAATCGTAAAATCATTTATACATGACCTCATCGTAATTCTCCTTAAACAAAAAAACTTGTGAACAGTGAATTTGGTTTATATTTCACTATGTGATATGATAAATATATGATTTTGTAGAATGATAATATGATTATAAAGCCAAACTATATGTATATATGTATGTATGTATTACGAAAGGATGGTACCGCATGAATCTACACGAGTAGTTGGGTCAAAGGTGACAAGTGGCAGTACGTGAAGTAAAAGATGGAGTATCAATAAAACGACCTGATGTCTGACCGCTTAACGTAGGTACTCACGTGACATGCGCGTGCTGGAACCTTCCGAGAAGAAACTTATACACATGCAATTCATTATTTTTTTTTAATACATCAACCGATACTATTGATGCTTCTTGTAAATTCTCTTGTAAGGTATTCAAACAAGCAACTGGTTCGGTTCTAGAAAAGGTTGACCCACAGTCAAGGCATTTTGTTACCTTTAAATAATTATTACGGGCGCATATACAACTTTTTTTTAATGGTACCTGAAATCATTAATTCAAATCAATTCGTTACAATAGATCCGCCTATAACTCTGCTTGTCTCCCCCTCCCCCTCCTCAATCAAAGATGGTTGTTGATTCAGAATATGAAAAAGAATATATAATCGATATGAGGCATTTGCCAACTACTTGACTAGAGTAATCTCTTCTCAGTTTACGTGAGTAACAACAACTTGACAATCGTAATGGATAATCAATCTAATGTCATCAACTACCTCCTTAAAGGAATGATTAACCTCACATCCCCTCAATGTGTAATTAATTGCTTCAATACATTTCGATAAGACAACTATGTTCATAAACCCTTTAGACCAACATAAAGTAAGCCCTTGAATTATCTATAGGAGTTTAGCAATGATCGAAGGTACATAAGTTAACTTGCAGCTAAAGACACACATCCAATTATCACTCTGACCCTTGATATACCCTCCACAGCCTTCTCTACCATCAGCTAAAACCAAGCCATCCACAACTAACGTAAATCCCTCATTTGCCCGTTAGTCAGGGAAGCCTATACTATTGTTACCTCTATACAGACAGAATTTGCTAACTAGATCTTGATCAGCACATGCTTTGAAGGAACAAGCAACATCATCCACTCCTCCATTGTTCTCTGCCTCACCAAAAAGCTTGTTGCACCGAAAGACCCAAATATCCCAACACAAATATTCAAAGAGGGTTGGCCACGCGATCTTTCTAACATTAGATCATCCATTCTCAATAGTTAAATTCCAACAAAATCAATCTTTCCCTTGGAGGGAGAAAAAGGTCCCCCATTTGTTTTGGTTCAACACAACTTTCCAGCATTCCGTTGCTCTCAGGCAATCTCTTAGAAGATGCATAAAGTCCTCCACCTATTCACACCCATAGGAACAATTTGCAACTGTCTCCATTCCTCTTTTCAATCTTAAGTTTGTTGTGTGGATCTATCCATGTACCGCCAGCCATAAGAATAATTTGATTTTCTCAGGTCCATGCCATCTCCAAATGATCTTCCATATGCTATCTTCTGATTGATGAGTACCTGCAGAAAGAAAAAAATTAGGCAGATTTAATAAAAAACAATCGTTAGTGAATGATTTTCAATAAATTTTATCCTCACCTCTCTCCGTTCTTAATGGGTGTGCACAAGAAATAAGGTCTAGAACATGTCTCAGAAACTAGTAGCCCATCTTTCGGATGTCCCATTCTCCATTAATCATCACATAATCAACCACAAACTCCAAACAATTAACATGAGTCTCATAACCAAAGATGAGGTTAATCAAAGGTCTAGTTACATTTGACCAATTATCAAATCAGAATGATAATCCAATACCATTGCCAATCTTCTTACCCACTCCTCGCTTGAACTTTTCCCAAACTTGACATATGCCTTTCCACTTGATAGACGAGCTCTGTTTTTGCACAAACTGACATCTCTATGATGCCACAACCATACTTAGCTCTAAGAAGCTGGACCCATAAAGCATCACGTTTACAGATGAGTCCCAACATAGTTTCATAATCAAGGCTTGATTTTGTATTCTCAGATCTTTGATGCCCAATCCCCCCGTTTGCCTTTCTTGAGCAACTTGATTCCAAGACAATAAGTGAAGCTTCCGACTCTCATTTGTATCCCCCCACAAAAAATCTCTACTATTTTCCTCCAATTCATTGATAACCCGCTTTGGAAGCAACATGGTTTGCATATAGTAACTAGGGGGTGAGGTTAGCACTACTTTCACTAAGTAATATACGAAGCTCTCTTATAAATGAACGGAATCCCTAAGCACTTCCCCATATCACTTGTAAGCCCTACTCCTATTACATTGCTAAGACTTGTTCCAAGCTTAATTTGTTAGCATTAATTATTTCAAATTCAAGGTTTCATTTTAATTACTTTATGTCAGTTTTAAATTAAATTTGATAAATTTAAAGTGAAATGGCAGGCTTTGAAAAAATTTAACTGTCAACCCTTATTAATTCTATATTCTATTTTTCTTCTTCATATCGATTGGTAGTTTATTGAATTAATTAGCAGTATTTCATATAAGTTAGGTCAAGTCCAATGTATAATTAGCCCATTCAAAAATTCAAATATAAGGGTTTATGGAAGTATTAATCTGTGAATTTTGAAAGAAGATCAATGCTTAATTGTTGAATATGTTAAACAAATTGACTAAATTACTTCAAAGTATTTATACTTATAAATTGATATATAATATAATGATACACATAAGTATTTCAGAGAGACAATGTAATATATGCTATGATTAATTAATTTATTTACTTCCTTAATCTCTCAAAATTAGTCAACCGGATCATATATTTAAGATCAAAACTAGTACTTGTTTTTGGCAAAATTTCCGGATGATAAAGCATGAGCATATGAAAAGCTTTCAGCGTCGGCTAAAGAGGACTTTTTGACATTGATTTTAAGAAGGACGTGTTTATTTTAGTGAACCTTTTATGCTGGTTAAAAAGATGGTGTGGTAAGACAATTTCCATGTCAGTTATACAAAGAAAATTATTCATAACTGTAGTCGATCACTTTGAGTTTATTTAAATTATTTTTTAAATTATTTAAAATTTCTTTCAAACTTCTCATCGTGATAAAAGGAAAAAATTTGATTCCAAATTATCGCATACATAAATATATATATCCATCCACTAAGAAATATATCAAAACATATTTTATTAACTTAATCTAGTGTCATCAACGATATATTTAGCTAAAGATATACTAATAATTGTACTACAATGTAGACCCCTAAAGCTAAATAGCTAGATAGGTTTTGTTAAACAAACTTAATCACGATTAACACTAACTTAAAATCAAGTCAAGCTCAAGTTTGGATCAATATATTATTAAAATGACAAACGTACAGCTAATATTTTATAGGATTTCGAAACCAAATTCAAATCATAGTTCTCTTTCTCAGTCTCCAGATTCTTTCTGTCTATTTTAACACTTTTTAATTACATATATAGGAAAACAGCCTAATTATCATCTAAAGACAAATAAAGATGCGTGTGTAGTAGTGTGGTAATTTTGACAAAATGGGTGAAAAAAATTTTAAATTACAAATTGTATTACTTGATATATTTTCGCACAAAGAAAGTAGTAATATTTTACATGATTTCATAAATAGAATGTATATTGATACTCAAATTCAGATTTTTTCTCACTAATAATTTTTTTTACCAATTTTCTTTTTAAGTTGCGTTATTCCAAATTATTGTATTCATTTACAAATGCAATATAACTGGCCATTATTCGAATCACTCAGGGGTTTCCATCAAACTATCGAATATTTAAACAATATACTATATATAGAAATGGTAAAAATGAAAGGAGAAACATGTGCACAGACAAATGTATAGCAAAGTACACACACACACACTAGCTAAGCAAATTCAACGTAACCAATAATAATTTGGTATTTTAGGAAAAAAAATAATAATTTGTCCGATCCACCTCGTTTGTTTTTTCGATTTGGTAAGTTTTCACAAAACATAAAAGTTGTCAAAACAGGGGACCAATCGATGAATATTAAAAAGCAATAAAATAATAAATGTTGCATTTGTCAACATATAGATTTTTTTTTTTTGGGAAAGCTACAAGCAATTTGCAAATTGCCCATGCCATTCACAAAAACAAACGAAACTGCAAAAAGTTAAATCGCTCATGGAATACACCACATCAATCATAAATGAACACAAACAAAAACAAAGAGTTACATATCCTTCAACCCCCCCCCCACCCCAAATTTTTATAATATTTAAGAAAAAAATTATCCCCAGTTAAAAATTTTATTTTATTACTTAGAAATATCAGAAATATTTTTAAACAAGGAAACCATCATTACTTGCTGCAGAATTTCATGCACAAATCTAACCAATAAAATTTTAAAATATAATAGGGAATTTTACCCATATACACGCACATAATTATTTTACAAATTAGTTGCACATAGTTTCACTTTTTTGGCCTTTTCCCTTTTGTCTAACAATATAATATACAAATTATATTCCCCTTGGCTTGCATCTACAGCATAACACCATCACCTAGCTGTTCCGTCTATTTTTTTCCTTCTTCCCCACAACTATGCATCTATTTCTTACTTCACAAGTCAGACAATTTTCCAAAACTTAAGAAAACTGAATACTTAAAGAAAAAAGGGGAAAAAGAGAGATTTAAAAGAAGAAGAAGAAGAAGAAGAGCTAATGTTACAAAGCTCCAATGATCTTTGGCTTTTTGGTACATTCCAACGAGAACAGATCCACCTCTCTTAATCTCTTCCCATTGTAACAGCCACTAGCATCTGAACCGGGCATCTTCAAAATGTTGACCCCGAAGAGTCTTACCATCTGAACCGGCTCCACCACTGGACCGGCCTGTTCCAACAATTCGGCGCCCAAGGAAGTTGTAGCTGTACTGTTGGTGGTGGGGGTGGTACCAATTATTCTGGCGGTTTTCTTCCAGTTGATGTATAGTTGCTTGTCCGGTCCGGTCGATCGGGAGAAAAAAACAGTGTCTCCGGCTTTGAGGTTCTTCTCCTTCACGAACCGGCTCCATCCCTTGGTCAGAACGTAGCTCTGGCTACTGTTCCAGTACGAGTACCTGAACCGCCACACCTTTCCGCCGCCATCTTCGAAATTCAATAGCAAGCCCTTCATCGAGGCCGCCGTCGCCGCCGTGTACGGCGCGGAGATTGCAGCCGGCAACGGCATGGGGAAGTGCTTCTCCGCGTGCTGCTTAGGGATCACCAACCGATTCAGCTTCCCAACGTCGCTGGGCGTCACTGCTTTCTCGAAGAGCAGATCAAGAGCTTTGTTGACCCGACCCGAACCTCTGGATCCTTCCTTGACGACCCGTTTCCCGTTTGCGTCCACCGTGAAACCGTAGTTTCGCTTGAACTGTTCCAGCTCGTCATTGTAAGTGTGCTTCCGGAGCATGTCGACGATCTCGGCTTTCGAATGCGAGTTGAGGAACGCCTCTTCGAAGTCGTTGTCGTGGTTATCATCGGCGCCGGAGGCAAGAGTTTTAAAATTGGTGACGGCGTCTCGCCCACGGAATCGCTGTGCGGCGGTGTCGTACGCTCTCGCCGCCTCATCTTCTTCGTTGAAAGTGCCCAACCAGACTCGCTGATGCTTCTCATAAATCTGAGCTCCCCAACGGCCATTGGGCTGTGGTACGACCCCTTTATATTTCGACGACGGTAGCTTCCGGGACTCGGCTTCGACCCCGACGATATCAGAGTCCACGATGGTGCTTGCACCGCTGCCGACGCGGCATAGACTGCTGGGCAGCGGCGGCGATGACTTGCTTGACGGGATCTTCACCGGAGAAAGGGAAACAGAAACAGAAACAGAAACAGAATCAGTAGTAATGCTTTCATCCATAGAGCTGCCTCCGTCCATTGCTTGGTGTTCTCTTGAAAAACCAAATACGACCCCAGAGAGATAGAGAGAGAGAGGGAGGGAGGGAGGGAGGAAGGTTTCGGTTTGGTTTGGTTCGGTTTGGTTAGAGTATGAAGCTGCAAGTGAGGCAATAGGTGTGGTATATATAGGAAGAAATAAAAGGAAATGGTATTTTAGTAATTAGGAGAGATGGGTGATTAAAGTTAATTATAAATTAAATCAATGATAAATATGAATAATAGTGATTTGTGAGCTATGGAGGATATGGGTGTAGTGGGTCAAACCGATGGCAAGGGCCTAAAGGGGATAGAGAGGAAGATTCTTAGAGAGAGAGGGGGGAGGGGGAGGCGATATCAGTTAGGTGTGTGTGTCTGCAGTGTTGTGTATGGAAGGGGGGGACGATGGCATGTAATGTGAGAGTTGTGGGTTGTGTATGTAAGGTAGGACCCACATAGTGCCAAGTTGACGGGGTTCACATGACAGGGTGGACCTTCATTTAGTGAAAGTTCATCCCCCCTTGTGCTTTTGCTGCTCTTGGATCTTTTTTTTTTTTTTTTGCCTCAGCATCCTCCCCATGCCCCCCCCTCTCTCTCTAGCTCTTAAACATGTTTATTTGATTTTTAAACACATCTCATGTGATATGATAAATTCTTCACTAAATGTTGTTATTTTATGTGTTTTTATCTATTTTCGCTTCTCAAGATTTTGTGACTTATTATAAAAATATATGTTATTTAATATAAGAGTTGTACAACTAATTTATAGTATATCTATTAATGAAATCAATTAATTTAATTTTTTTGTAATAAATATGAGTTTATTTTCTTAAAATAATTTTTTTCATCATGATTACCTTTAAATGGAAACTCTTTAATGATGTAATCAATATAATACTTTAGAAAAAAAAATATTATAAATTTAAGAGACAAATATAAAGTATATTAAAATCTTATATTCAATTTTAAATCTAATTGTCAACTAGCTTTTATACTATCTTGTAACTTATAAGGACCGAAGGTAATGTGCCATTTAATGAATAGTTAATTAGGAATACTTTTTTGTGGATATCCAAATATATTCTATCTTAATTATAAGGGTTAATCCAATAAAGGTAAATTTGAGAGAATAAAAATTGTATTAACCTTAATTTTAAATACATCTATTCTATTTTAAAAATTTATACAGACTTTAAGAAATAAAAATAATATATACATGCAAACGCAAACCAACATCAATTTTAGTACTTGTTTGGAAAATTCCAAAAGCAGTTAAAAAATATTTTTATGTAATTTCAGATAAAACTTTTATCATATGTATATTTATCTTAAACATCATAAAATTATTTAAAATAAATCAATCCAAATACACGTTAAGTATTTTTTTTGCCCCAACAAATACGCACTAAGTATTTCTTATCTATTCAAGTTTAACATGATATTCGCTGGATCGTGACTAGTTTGATGTAATTGGAACAGTATGGATTACTATCATATATTTCATAAAAATCTCTTTTTATTATTGTGGCTCTCGGTGCATATGTCTTCTGAGATTTTTTTTTTTTTAACTCTATATGACAAATCGCCTTTTCTAATTTTATTTGATAATGAGGCACATTTTTTGTCCCATGATTATCGAGACGTCCCCTTTTGGATCCCTTGGAATAATTCCATGCGATATTCTAACCAAAATATTTTCCATCAATTTTTTTTTTTGTTTGGTCATATAAAGTTGTTTTTGCACTATCACTTTAATCGTAAACTATTACGTAAAAAAAGGGCAATTCAATAAAGGAACATATGTTTTAGAAGGAAAAATAAGTACATGATATATATATATATATATATATATAAGTTTTTATATATTGGAGTAGTATGACAAAACGACCACAGATTCTTCAAAGTGGCGTTTTGAGCAAGATTAATTTCATATATTTGAGAGAACAAATTTTTCCATGTGTGAATACTCAAATTTGATCCAGAACAGAGAAGCTGGACAAATATTATTCTCCCATCCTATAAATGTAAGAGTTAATAAATATATTTCTTTTATCCTAAATATAAATCACAATCTCCTAAATTTATAATTTATTATTTAATTTATCTATACTGATTGCACATGTTGAGGGCCTTTCTATCAAAGATGAAGTTTCCAATATAATGTAGATAATTAAAAGTGATACCTTATACTGAGGAATACACTTTTTAATAAATAATCAATATAACTACTTTTTTTAATATTTGTAAATTAATTATCTAGATCTTA
>QFDD01010109.1:0-10173 GCA_006871305.1 Vachellia collinsii
AAACGATAGTGTACTGGAAGCACCGTCTTGGAGCCTTTGCTCAATGCATATGAACTCATGAACATTATATTTTTAGATCTATGGCTTTGGCCAGAATTCACCATACATAGAGAAGATATAGGAAAAACAATACTCCATTTTTGCAAGCATACCCGTTTCATGTCCCCGCGTCTGTGAATTTTTTGGGCTAAATCAATGTTTGCAATGACTAGATTTTGTTAACAGTGATTTTTACTTTGAATCCGTATCATGGGATTTTATCAAATTTGATCTGTGTGTAAAATAATAGACTTAATCATACCTTTATTCAATATTTTTTTTATAAAAGAAATCTGCATTCATGTACTGTATGATTTCAGGCTTGATATGTGTACCTGTGTTGGGGCTATATAAAATGTAAGTTTTGATTACTCAGTCATCAAAAAGCCATATGATATGAATGTACAGAGAATTATGCCTAGGACCAAGTTCACAAATCTTTTATTCCTAAGGACCATTAATGATTAATACTCATTGTTCCACTTGTAAATTTGTGTTGTTTGAGTGGTAAATAGTCATAGTTCGACTTGTAAGTTTGTGTTATGTGAGTGGTAAATTTAAATATGATATGAAAACTAAGGAGCTATACAATAGTGTTGTTGGGAAGTTTAGTATATGTTTGAGGGAAGGACAAGGGAAATGTCATTCTGAGTTTAGGAAAATTACTAAATCATCAAATGAAATCAAGCAACCAAGAAAATGATTTTTTTTTTCCCGAAAGAAGGAGAGAAACTTAGTACACTGCCTTTTTTTTTTTTTCAAGAAACTGACCCTTGACATTGTACTCAAAAGCACATGCAAGTCTGCACCGCCTGACCAGTTGTGGGAGTTAACACATACTAAGAAGAATTCAGAGGGACAATTAGTTTGGGCAGATCCACAATCTGAACAAATCCATGTATGCTATTGTTTTTTTTTTTCAATGTTGAGTAAATGAATTTTATTTTTATTTAATTTCTTTTCACACTTCATTTGTAGATTCACATGCGAGAACTTATTCAACAACAGGAGCAAGAGGTAGATAGTGATGCTCGAATGACCTCTGATGACATATTGACGGCTGTTATTGGAGAGAGGTTGGGGTATGTAAGAGGAAAGGGATATGGAGTAGAGCCTTCAAGGAAGAGAGCTCACCCTCAATCTAACGATACATCAGTTGTAGAGAATGTACATAACAAGTTACATAAAGAGTTTGATAGATATAATTTCAAGAGGAGCGAGAAAAGATGGAAGCAAAGCGTGCAAAGATGGCAGAAGAGCGCGCAAAGATGGAGGCAGAGCGTGCACAATTTGAGCAGAGGATAGAACAAATGGAGCAAAGAATGCAGGCTCAATTAGCTGCTTTAATGCAGCGAGATCAATCTTAAAATGTATTTATCATAGAACTATCTTAACCTTTACAAAATATATGTATTTTGGTAAATTTGAAGAATCATGTGGACATTATGGATTTATGATATATTAATTTTTAAGCACTACACATTCCAAATATTAATTTAAGCAATTTAATTTTGGTATTTAAAAAAGCAATCTAATTTTTTAAAAAATTATTTTTAAAAGGCACCCTTTAGTGGTGACTAAAATGTCTTCACCTATAAATGCTTTCAGCTGCGACAAGTAAGGTCGCCACCTATGCATGCCTTTGGTGGCGACATAAAATGTCGCCACCTATACATGCTTTCAGCCGCGACAACTATGGTTGCTACCTTTGCATGCCTTTGGTGGCGATATTTTGTGTCACCACTAAAGGGTGACTTTGGTGGCGACATCAAGGTCGCTACCTATGGGTGCCATTGGTGGCGACGTACATATTGCCGCCTATACCTACCTTTGGTGGCGACATTAAAATGTCGCCACTGAAAGCTTCGGCGACGGAAGCTTTAGTGACGAGATGGCGGCGACATTTTGTCGCCATTGAAGACCCTTTGGTGGCGACATTTTGACCTTTGGTGGCGACAAAAGTCGCCACTGAAGGTCAATTTTTTTTTAGTGTCGCACATGGATCAAGAAAAGTTTGTGGTAAAATTTTAACAATAAAATTTCTTGCTATAAGCATTTATCATAATTAAATCTTGAAGATAGTAAAACTAGACATAATCATAAAGAAAAATAAGTGGATTTCACATAAAATAAAAATAGACGGCATTTGTTAAAATTGTTCTGCTTTTAAAAGATTGTATATATTTTTCCATCTATATTGTATATATTTTTCCACCTATCACTATTCAATATATTATACCTCATGAGAATAAAATTAACATAATAATAAATAAAAGGTCAAATTGTATATTTGTATAAAAAAGTTAATGATATCACTTATAAATATGATTAAAAAAATTTTTTCGCTCTCTACTATAGGAGTAATTTTGAAAAATTTAAATTTTTTTACTTGGTATTAGTTTTTTTTAATACTTAATGAGACTACCATTGCAATTAAAAGGGTTATATTAACAATGTAATTTAGTAGTTTTAATATATATATATATAATTTTTGAAACAACATAAGAAAGTATTCGGCTTTCATGGTATTTGTAGTTTAATTGAAGTAATTAAAATAACTTTATCTATTGAAATAATTAACATTCAATTGAAATTCTAGAATACTAATTTCAAAATAACCAAGGAGTATTATGAAACAGAGTATTAAATTCCTATTTTTTAATTCATACAGAAAAAAATATTACCTCCAATTCTTAAAATAAGATCCGATTGACTAATTTGAGAAAATTAAAAAAACTAAATATATCATTTATATTTATTATTTTTTTAAAATTAATTTATCTTGCTTGTAAAATGATTATAATCTAATTATACACATTGAGAAATAATTTATTTAATATTATTTTTCAAACACACTGCTCGGAACTGAAGACGGGAATCAGAATCCCATCTTACGCCACTTTATATCACCCAATCCGAACCAAGAAAAAAAAAAAGAAAAAAGCTCAAGTCATTTTTGTATGACAGAGTGCTTAGTATAAAATTGCTAATCTATTAAAGCTAACATATGTGAATGTCATCACACATCAAACACAACTAAGAGATCACATGACTGTATTCAAGTTATCAAATTGTTTGCACCGAATTACGTAGAGGTTAAAGCACAAGTGCTCTTAGATAGATGTTTATAGTCAGAAGATGGAGAGAAGTTTCCTGAATACAACCATAAAGAGTCGTTCTAATGAAACGGCAAACACATAAAAATATAATTTGTGATTCAATTTAAGAACTTTGAACGTATGACAGATAAATTGAATGCACGATCTGCTTACAGTCTTCATGCAAATACGCTAAGCCTTTTGCAGAGCCAATTGCAATCTTCATCCTCTTGTCCCAATCCAAGACTTGCACTCGTCTGGCTGTCAGTAGATGCAAATAATCCAGAAATGAAAATCAAGTTATAAATAGAGGGAATACAAAAATGTTATCTGGAGCAGACAAGAAAGAAAAAAGGGAACTCACCTTACCATGCAAGTGATCTTCAAAGAGTTTTATTGGGAAGGAACTCATAGATAAGCACTCTTCGGTGATCAGCTGTGCAATAGCCAAGTAATGATACCAAATGCCAATGATGAACACGACTGATAATCTCAACCTCTGCCCTAAATTCACGTACACACATCCAAATCCCCCCTACCCTACAATATTTTCACTAGAAAATCTTTGAGTTATCTCCGTAATCTGCTCATAGCTAAAAGATATCTGACCATTATTCCAGGGCGTGTCTGGACTCCCAAAATGTTGCACAGCTCCTGCGTGATTCCCAGTTCTCGTGTTGGAAGAGATTGAAGCTTGGGAGGTGTAAAAGCCCTCTAGTGCGTAATTTGCATTCCCAGAGTGCTGAGCATAGTAAAACCCTTCCGTACCTGATAACAACTCAAAAGATGAAGTAAAAGCTTGTGATCACTTGGCAATTTCCAGCACTTCTCTTCAAATAAAAAATCAATTGAAAATGAATGTAAACAAAACAAATTTTAACCCAAAAGCCTAATCTGTTAAACCAAAGCTCGTGAACAATTTTATTATACTCTTCAGCTGTCAAACGAAGCATCAGAGAGGAGTAATTTGCCACAAACATAATACCTGGTTTCTTATGTGAGTTATTAGCAGAGCCAAAATGTGTAGCGTGGCCCACTTTTCGTTTTCTCTTCCTCTTTAATTACCACAAAAACAATGAAGATGAAGAACAGGATAAAACCGATAACTCAGGCCACAGCATAACCAATGTGATTTTTTGAATTACCGCCGCCGCCACTATCTCTCGACGATGAAAGCGACATGGGGCCACTAGAAGAACTGCTCGAACTTGTGGTGGAAGGTGAGTGCCGCGGCGGAGGGGACAGTTTTAACCGAATTTTGTATTTGAATATAAAACTTGTATAATTAAATCAGACTTTTATAGAACAAGTGTTTGCATATGCATTACGTAACTTGATGGTGTTTGTTTCTGAATTTAAATGGCTAGAGTATATATCAAGCCTTCTAATACCTCTACTATAAATTTAGTCTCTTAAATTTATGAAATATATTTTTAATTCTTTGATTTTAACCTCCTCATTTTCATTTAAAAAAAACGTTAACTTAATAAATTTAAATAATGTCTATGCACTTAAATACTAAAAAGATATAGGGTAAAATTTTAATTCTTTAATATAGTTGCATGCTCAAAAATCAATATTGAGTCAGACGGAGATAAAGTTTAGAAAGTAGGTTCAAGAACAAAGAAATACCCACAAGAAGCTTAACGAATAAAAATCAAGTCTCAATTATAGAAGGGACACATGGAACTTTTAGAAGTGGTCTGACCCCTCATGCCTCAAATTTCAGGATAGAAGGGATAGATCCAAAAATCTAGTAAAAGTATAACCCTAGTCTTGTAATTAATATTGCATTGCACTACAAGTTATAATGTGATTGAACCCAACAAATCATTAGCTTCCTTAATCTCTCCAAATTAATCAACTGGTTTATCTTATATTGGGGATTAAAGGTAAGAATTCCTCTATTTTTTATAAGAGACAAATTTAAAATATGGCTAGGTTAATTATATGGAATATATGTTTAAATAATTATTAAATTTTCCCTTTTTCGTACTTTTTTTTGTATAAACAGCAACTACATTAAAATGGTAAAATTAGAGACCTAAAGTTAGTGTCATGTAATTCGGAGAGTGGGCTGGTTATAAAGCATTGGTATAATTATAACTTAAAAACACAGATTAAATTTTTTAGAAATAAAAAAACTTGTGACCATATCAACCGATCAAACCACTGTCTTGCCGATTTTGACTAGCTTGAGACCATATCAACCAATCAAACCGCAATGTTAACATTTTCAAAATATATATTTTTTTTAAAAAAATTCAACTACTGTTTACGGATTTATTTATTTATTTTATGAATGAGACTAGCAATCCCTCTTCTATTTATATAGAGTATGTTATACTCCTTACCGCCAAATCATCAAATTTGAGAAATTGAATTTGATAGAGGGAGTTTGATTATCATCCACAAAAACAAGCTCAGATATCTGAGGTGAGTTTCATCAATCACTTCACTAGTATTCAAATGTTTCTATTTTGCTTTATCTAGTTTTAAAACTTTTAAGGTAATATTGGATAAAAAAAATTCCAAACAATATTGCTCCTAAGTGAACACAAACTTATTTTGTGGGAAGTAGGATTAAAACCTGTGTTCACTCTACTACTAAATTTTAGAATTAAACCACTAACTATCGCGTCAAAAGTTTAAATTAAGAGTTGAAGAATGTTAAAGATCTGCATTCCAAGTCCCATCTCAACGTCATAATAACAGTATGCTTTTGTATATATTTTTCTAATTATTTATTCAGTGCCTCGCAAACTCCACACTCCTTGATCCCTATTATGTGCACTATGAGTGCTTGTTCTATTTAGTCCTCTTATGAATCCTTTTGTCTTTCACACAAGTTCTAGTTAGTATATATCTTAAGGCTTTAAAGCAAAATTAAAGTTACTCTACAGTATTTCTTAGTTCTGAGTGATATATATTAATAGATATTTATATTTATAACCTTGTAGATTCTTATTGAGAGTTTTTGAGTAACCTTACGTAATTACATGTGAGTTATGAGTATCAGGTAACTCTGGAATTCCTTCCATTTATATGTAAATTGTATATAATTGTACTGTAAATGACAATTTGAAATTCATATAAAATAAGGGAGGTTCAGAATGCATATTTTCATAAATACTACATGTTGTATATGGTTATGAGTATTATGTGTGTTGAATAAAATAAATATTTGAATGATATTTGCTTTGATATGGAATTGGTGGCATGTGAGATTATTGTTATATTTCAAGATGTATGTATATATATATATTCAGTTCTTATATATATAATATATATAGTTTACTTGTATATGTTAGAAATTTCAGTAGTTACTGATATGTTAATCTGATCCTCCTTATTTTAATATTTTTCGGGTGACTATTTGTTAGCAATAACCAGGAAAAACTGAATTAATTTCTATATATATATATACACTCAGTTCTTATATATGTGGTTTGTTTGTTCTCGTAATTTTGGCGCCCTTTTTTCTCTTGTTTCTTCTTCTACTCGCTCCATGAAGCAAGCCAAGATTCTTCATGGAGCCGTTAGCTTCCTTAATCATGTTATAATTAAATTATTATTAAAATTATAACCCATTACGCCTTGCTTAAAAATCATACCAAACACTAGTCTTGTAATTAATATTGCACTGTACTGCATGGTATAATGGGATTAAACCAAACAAACCATTAGCTTCCTTAATCTATCTAAATTAATCAATTGATCTATCTTATATTGAGGATCAAGGGTAGTAACTCCTTGTTTATTTTGTAAGAGATAAATTTTGGATTTGGTTAGGTTAATTATATGGAATATGTGTTTAAATAATTATTAATTTTCTCTTTTTCATATTTTTTTATGAATAACAATTATATTAAAATGGTAAAATTATAGACCTAAAGTTATTGTTATGTGATTTGGAGAGTGGGTTGGTAATAAAACATCAGTATAAATACAAAAACAGATTAAAATGTTTAGAAATAACAAAAAAAATTGTGACCTCATCAACGGATCAAACCACTGTCTTGCCGATTTTGATTGGCTTGAGACCATAATCAACCAATCAAACCGCAATCTTAATGTTTTCAAAATATGTATTATATATGAAGAAAAAACAAATTCAACCGTCGTCTACGGATTAATTTATTTTTTTATAGATGAGAATGGCAATCCCTTTTCTATTTATATTGAGTATCTTATACTCCTCACCCCGAAATCATCAAACTTATAGAGAGAGTTTGATTGTTATCAAACTCAATTTATCAAAGACGATAATTTATCATTCACGTGGAGATATTTATTTAATTCATTTATCAAAGACGATATAGGTGAATCATGAGGAGTTGACATTTTTGTGAAAAATTCAAGCCTTTTGTGTATCTTTTTACTTATTTATCTTTTTGTATATCTTTTTAGTTGTATATCTTTTTAATTGATAGAGAGAACTTGATTGTTAATTATCAAACTCAATTGATCAAAGCCGATAATTTATTATTCACTTGATGCTATTTAATTCATTTATCAAAGACGATATAGGTGAATCATGAGGAGTTGACATTTTTGTGAAAAATTCAAGCCTTTTGTGTATCTTTTTACTTATTTATCTTTTTGTATATCTTTTTAGTTGTATATCTTTTTAATCGATAGAGTTTGATTATAATCAAACTCAATTTATCAAAGAGGATATCACTTATAAATATGATTAAAAAATTTTTTTCGCTCTCTACTATAGGAGTAATTTTGAAAAATTTAAATTTTTTTACTTGGTATTAGTTTTTTTTAATACTTAATGAGACTACCATTGCAATTAAAAGGGTTATATTAACAATGTAATTTAGTAGTTTTAATATATATATATATAATTTTTGAAATAACGTAAAAAATTATACGGCTTTCATGATATTTGTAGTTTAATTGAAGTAATTAAAATAACTTTATCTGTTGAAATAATTAACATTCAATTGAAATTCTAGAATACTAATTTCAAAATAACCAAGGAGTATTTTGAAACGGAGTATTAAATTCCTATTTCTTAATTGATGCGGAAAAAAATATTACCTCCTATTCTTAAAATAATGAGATGTTGTCGGAATCTGTGGACGAACGTCGGTCTCCGCCGGCATGTCACGCACTCGCTCATGATACTGTTGTTGGACGATTTCAAGCGACTGGCCGGGGAACATCTCGGCGATCATCTGCCAGCGGTTTGGCAAGGCCTCTAGAAATATCTGAATGGCTAACTCTAAGCATTTGTCATCGAAGGGTGTCCAGTTCTCCATTCTTTCCTCTGCTGCCAACAATTTAAAAATTAATTATATGAAAAATAAATTCGTAATCTTCTTCCTTGATCCCCCATATATAATACGTCTCTGCGTAATCTTCTTCACCTGCTAAGTACTCACACAAATAATATATATATAAGAAAGCCTCTTTCGTACCCGCTTTTCTTTTTTTCACTTTTCCTTGTTCTTTCTTGACCTCTTTCAAAAAAAAATTAACTAAAGGCTAAAAACCAGATATATCATACATGCTTTTGCATATAATTAATACTGCAGAAATAGGAAACAGAGCTAGATACAGCAAACGATGATTAACATGAAGGATTAAAATAAGAGATGAAACCAACCTCTAATACCTGAGCTTGTGCTTGATTTGGCTTGAATGAGAATTTTAAATAGCAAAGAGGTTGCTGGACCCTGTTTGTGTGTTGCGAAGAAGGGAGTAATGGATATATAGCTTAGGATATGGGAGCTAGATGGAAAATAGTTAAAGAGATATGATACTGAGGGCACCGGTGGGACATCAGCCTGCGTGGGGAGTGTTTGAAAATGAAGCCAAGGGGTTATTATTTGGTCATGGTGGTGTGTTTAATGAATGTAATCCCTTCGCCTAACAACTTGATGGACACACCAGATCAAGAGGGATAAATGGATATATGAGTTGACACTCCCAAAAAACATGATCTTATTTATGATCTTAAGTACAAGAACTACTTGGTTTCTTTTTTGGATGTTAACGGATCGAATTAATATATTTATTATTTTTTTAAAAATTAATTTATTTAATTTATAAACATATATATAAATTAATGGTGCAGTATGTATTTTAGAATAGATGTTATAATTAAATAATTTATTTAACATTTTTAATCTCTCTAAAAAAATTAACTGATTCTTATACTAAAGATAAGATAAGATGTAGTTGATTTATGAAGTCCAATTCTATAATCGAACTTCTAAATGAGGTTGGGGTGGGGCCAATATTTTTCACTATCTGGATTAATTGATTAATTAATATAAACGAGGTTGGGGTGGGGCAGATAAAAATATTTGTGTGGTGTCCTCTCTCACCTAGGTTCTTTTCCGATTCAACCCTCAGGCACTATGAACCAATGAGGGGTGTGAGATAAAGGAAGGGGCTTTCGACATTTCCCTGGTATAAGTTGCGTCGTCGTATTGATAGCTTAAGAGGCACCCAAAAAAAAAAAAAATATATATATATATATATATATTGGTCATAGTAGACTGAGGCTCTGGAATAATTTTTGGAGAATAATATTTTTAGATAGTGAAAAATATTTTTATCTGAGGCTTAAGAGGCACACAAAAAATATATTTTGGGCATAGTAGACTGAGGCCCTGGGATAAGTTGTGTCGTCGGTGGAATCTGTGACTATCTTTTGCTTCTTCTTTTTTGTGACCATAACACCCTCACACTAAAAAATTGTCGCCTTTTTATATTTTTGTTGAATATTATATTATTTAAATTTTAAAAATGGACTTGTTCTCCGAGCTTAAGATAGACATGCTAAATTAAAATTAAATCCAGTGATACAAGATCATATCTAGGCTTCAACTTATCCTTTCATCCTTAGTAAGTCCACCGCAAGGTAACAAGGGTTGGAAAAGTCAATCAGAACTTTTCCGCATGGACCACTCGGAAGAATGAAAGTCATCATTTGATCATCATATAATTCCTCAAACCTCAAAGTCTGCATTATTTTCATGTGCAAATTCATATCCTCTCTCCCTCCCTCTCCCTC
>QFDD01010110.1:0-10012 GCA_006871305.1 Vachellia collinsii
TAGTTGTAAAGTTGGAATCGGAGAAAGCAGCCGAGCCATCAAAGAGGTCACTGTTGCGGATGATCCAAAGTAGGTACAAACTACGCACCATCGTCGACCGTCCATCTCTCCCGTTCTCTGTGTCTCTGTGGGGAGAAAGCCACTGAAATTTGAGAGAAGCACTGTTACGATTTCCAACAAGTCTTGGCCCAGACCCGGACGAACATATACAAACAAATCCAACATCTATACAGAAAAAGAACAAAATCAGATTCTAGGGTTTCCAAATCATCTCTTTCTTTCATATGTTCCCTCCTTCCAAACACTGTTCCCGCTTGCGAATTCTTTCTTATCAAGAAAGCGCGGACGGACGTTTTGGTGCTTTTCTCCTCCTCTCTCTCTCTTGGTTGCTGGTGCCTTCTTCATAAATTTGATTTGGATCTTTAATCGACGGCGAAGTTTCCAGGAAATTGACCTTCAATTTCTGTTTCGTACGACTTCAGCTGGCGACTCTTGATTCGTTACGGCTAGCTCTTGAAGGTTATTACTTCTAATTAAACTTTCTGTTTTGGATTCTTTTGTTTTTATTTTTCAAAATACTTTGCTTTAAAAATATTTAACTCTTGGCGAAGTCGTTTCACGTTAACGTTTCAGCTTATTTCCAAGTCGGAAATGCTGGTGCTGAGACTTTTTTTTTTTTTTTTGATAATAGGTGCTGAGACTTATTCACTGGAATAATTCCGTTTCCACCCTGTTCGCGATGTTAATTTGTTTTTTCATTTGGTTTTATGGCGTTATCTTTTCTGTCTTGTAGGTTTGTCTACGGTTGTTTGGTCTAGAGGGATAACATCGAAGGATTTGGGATAGTGCAAGAGAATGCTTAACGGTGACATGAAGAGAAGATGCTATAGCTCCTATGAAATCTGTTATTGTCCAATTATTGATCCGTCAGGCCTCTGGTGATTTTCTATTTTTTGAAGTTCGAATGTGATTTGTTTTATGGATTCAGAAGCAGTTCCATCTTCCACGAATTCAGTAAAATGTTGCAACTGCGACTGCAGTTGCTCGTCGGCTGCTGATTCTTCAGCAACCTGGCTTCGTACTGTTAAACGGAAGCATGATGAGTTTGAACGGGATGACAAATTCTTTATACCTGAGTTGGATAACTTTTCAGTTGCACGGGTCCAAATCGAAAATGAATGTGAAGCATTACGCGAGACAGTTGCTAGGCAACAACAAGCAATAGAAGATCTATGTGCTGAATTGGAGGAGGAGAGAAATGCTTCATCAACGGCAGCAAATGAGGCCATGTCTATGATATTGAGATTGCAGAGGGAGAAAGCAGAGATTCAAATGGAAGCTCGGCAGTTCAAGCGTTTTGCAGAGGAGCAGACATCACATGACCAGGAGGAGCTTTTAGTATTGGAGGACTTGTTGTATAAGAGAGAGCAGACAATACAAGCACTTACATGTGAAGTTCAGGCTTATAAGCACAGGATGATGAGTTATGGCCTCACGGAATCAGAGGCAGCAGGTGATAGGAGCCTGAACTTGGGGGAATTGGGTGATCAATATGAACTCCCCACCTATGACTACCCTCCTTTAAAATGCATTGGACATACTGCCATGGATGCTGAGAATGATGACACAGATATTGAGAAATATGCATTTGGTGAAGCTCCTTCTGATCGATTGAGAATCTTGGAAAATAGAATATCCCAAATGGAGAGAAGTTCTATTCATAACCAAGTGGATGGTGATTATACTGGGAAAGCTGTTCTAGAGAAGGAGGTAGTTGGACAATCTCCAAGGCGGACTAGACATTCAAGAAAGATATCCAATGATTCAAGTTCATTCACAGTGGATTCCCCCAAGAGCTTTAGGAAGAAGGATTGTGTCTTGCAACCAGATGACCATTCCAATTTGAGAAGGGTAGATTATGCATCAGAAGTTGGTGATGATATGGGCGATAGAGTTTATACTATTGACTCTGTTCATACTGGGACACCATACAAAGGTTTTTCAGAGTCCAAATGTGGAGCTGTTTATGAAGATTATTCAACCGCTCCAATGGAGTCACTGAATCATGCTGATTTTGAAGATCCTGACATAAAGAAGCTTTACATGAGACTTCAAGCTCTTGAGGCTGATAGGGAATCAATGAGGCAGGCGATCATTTCAATGCGCACTGATAAAGCGCAGGTTTTGCTACTTAAGGAAATAGCTCAACATTTGTGCAAAGGGGTGTCACCACAAAGAAGAATGACAGCGAGGAAGCCACTTGTTGTTAGTAGTTTTTCATTCTTGTCAATTTTTAAGGTAAAAAAATGATCAACATTATGCATGTGTTTTTACCATATTTTGTATTGGATGTGATTTTCTCATGTCTGTTCATGTTATATTCATTTTATTCAATTTTAGGTGTCATTATTTAATTAATTCGTCATCCATCATTTGTTTGCCCTTCAATTGAGGATTTAAAAGTTTTTTGCCGGAGGATTGCCTAAAAGTCAGATTTCAATTTTCCGAATTTTTTAAAATTTCTCACAGGTGGTCAACGAGCGAATGCATTAATTTTCTTAGTTTGTTTTTTCATGTTGGCGTGGCTAACTTATCAAGTTAGCACTTGAAACATTTTAATGACTATGATGGCAAATGTCCCCCCCAGCAAATGATTGCTGTGTTGTTGTTTTCATCAGGACAGAATTCTTCCATGTTACTTATGCTCTTTCTTATCCCATTTTGTATTCAGTGGATGATATCGTTGGTTTTGTGGAGAAAGAAAGCTGGTCAAAGCAAGTAAGTAGATATCATCAAACATTTAGTTTTGCCTCGCATAAATTGATTTATAATTGTCTCAAATGACTGAGTAGTCTACTGAAGTTTGTGTGAAATCTGGAATGAATTGCAACCATCTTAGCACTGGTACTTATTTTAAAGGGAACACAATTTTAGAATTTAGACAGCCAATGCTCTTAAAACATATAATTCACTGTAGAATGTCCTCCATTGACCTTATAATACAATTTATATTAGCTTGGTTCGGATTTTTGAGAATGATTTGGCAAATATAGTTTCATAATGGTATAGAAGCTGTTAACGTAATTCTATGCTAGAACTTTTCTGGCTCTCTCTGTCTCTCTGAGTTGGTGGCTTCATATTGGTATATTACCTCAGGGCACAACCTTTCATATATATCCATGATAGCTATTTGATTGATTTGGTGTCTGCTAATTATTATTTCTTGCGAACCACTTGTGTTGTGCTAACACTTTTTTTTTTTTTTTATGTTGCGTTGAGAGGGTGTCGTTGAATAGTTCATTGATATCTATCCATCTTCCAAAATTTCTGTGTCAACAGGTATATGTTTGGGCTACCAGCCAATGGTGTGGGCTTACTGATGCTTTTGGACAAGAAGCCCCGTAGGAGGCCATGGAGATGCGTCTCAGTCACCCAGCTGGGAGATTAGTT
Organism: Vachellia collinsii; assembly: GCA_006871305.1. NCBI lineage: Eukaryota > Viridiplantae > Streptophyta > Magnoliopsida > Fabales > Fabaceae > Vachellia > Vachellia collinsii. The sequence goes on from QFDD01010110.1 coordinate 3,451, forward strand.
CTTGAAGTTCTGTACTGGCTTACAGAGGGTAAGCTTGGATGGGAATTTCAATCGCAAATTGAATTTCAATCACACTGCTACCACCTTTAGATTTCTCTCTCCTTTTCTTCTGGCTTGATCTTTTTCATGCTGAGAAAATGGTGTTCTGTGCAGTTTTCAATCATTTCTTCTGTATCGAATTGAATATAATTTGTCAGGTGATCGATAGAACTTGCAATATGAGCACTTGGTTTGTTTGAGTTGAGACCCAAGCGCTTGTCTTTTGCCAGTTTTCCTGTACATCACATTGTTTCAAGGTTCCTCTTGGTTGGATTATGTAGTTCCACTTCACTTATCCAGTTCACCACTTACCACTAGTTTGATTGTGGGTTCTCGTCCATCTTGTTTCTTTCTGTATTGATTTTGTAAATTTGTATAATATTCATGTTGTATATGTTATCAAGGATCAGTGACAATTTGTGGTTTGCCGAGGGTCTGTTATTTTTGTCTCAATTGAATTGGTGAATGGGGTTGGGCAACCAAGGCATCCATAAGGGGAACAAGTTGATCAAGTATTTGATGCAAATGAATTTGCAGCTGCGCGCTGGCCCCATTTGCTTGAAGTCAAGTATTGACAACGCGGAGATATTGGAGAATTACGGGCTTGCTTGAGGTATGCTTGCTCTGGTTTTGTATGATTGCCATGTTTAACCAACAATCTTTGCAGGATAATTCAGGAGAGGTAATAGGCATGCATGATTTACTAGTATTGGGAGAAAGGTAGGGCAATAGGTAGATTGCACTTGAGGAGAGAAGGGGGAGAATCATTTTTTCTCTCATTGTTCTATTAGAACTTGTTTGATTTGAAGGTAGGTTAGGGGAGGGGAGGAAAAATGAGACCCTCCCCTCATTTGATTTGAAATTTTAGAGGGGAGAAGAGTCAAAATTTTGATTCATTTTCCCTCCCTTAGATCCCCTCCAATTTGGGGGTTTTTAGAGAGAGCTAAATTCAGTTTCTATTTTACCCATATATGTAATATGATATTCCAATAATACCCATTATACAAATAAAAAAAAACACATCAGATCGCGTCTTCACCTCACCGCGTCATCACCCTCCACTCTCCACTGCGTCTTCAGTTCACCGCGTCATCACCCACCCACTGCCCACCCTTCGAACCAGTCTAGTTTGAGTCGGATTTCTGCAGTTGTCGGCGTCATTCTTAGAACCCGCCGACATGAAGCTCACGGTGAAGACGGAAAAAAATTTCGAAATCAGGGTCCAGCCCTTAGACACTGTTCATAATCTCATTGCAACTTCACCTCTTTTTCTGTGTTCCTCCTTTTGGGTCTCAATCTTGCTGCTTGCATTTCCGTTAGAGACGATTACATTTGCAATGAAGAAACAATGAACCGATCTTCCATCTGGTGTTTATTCGGTTTTTTTGATTCAACTCTTTTGTTTTTAATATTGTTGAGCTTGAGTATTTCAAATCAGTAGACTTACCTCTATTTTTGCTGTTGGATCACTTTGCATCCAATATTTTTTAAATGATTGTCCTTGGAATGCAGTTGTAACCGTGCAGAAGAAAAAGACTAAATTCGCACCGGTCTTATCTTTAACTCAGCTTGCATTTGCATTATATGCATCAATTCCGTATCTTGTGTAGGATCATTTTGAGGACATTGTATGTGTTGAGTGATTCTGCAACCTTGTTGGCGATGAAATATGTCTATTAGCTTTATTACGAAGGACAAGTTTCTATTAATTTCATGTTCCCTTGCCTATTTCATCTTGAATTCTCATTACAATTTGTTAATTAGTTTTTTAAAATATTTTATTTGACTTATCACAAACAAAAAATATCATTATATTATTTTATTATATGTATATTATAACATTATTTTGAAGCAAAATTTAAATTAATTTAAATATGATATGATTAAAAAGATATAAATTAATGTATAAGGGTAAAATAGTAAAATTATGGTTACTATCCCTCCCTTATCCTTTTAAGCCAAACACAGAATCTATTCTCATCTTACCTTCAACAAATCAGATAATGTAACATAACCCCTTCCCCTTCCCTATCCACCGTCCCCTAACTTACCCTACCCTCAAATCAAGCAAGCCCTTAGAATTGAACTGGAGTGGTAATGGATTCGATTGATCATTTTACATCTTGTCAGCCCTTGCAGGCTGTGTTCTTATGTTGTCCGTGGGCTTAAAATGAGGCAGATAGGTACTATTGGGGGTAACGACACTGCAATTTGCTTGAATATATTCGTTAGCATATCATTGTTAATATGCCAATATAAGAAGTATCGGAAGTTGGATTGTTTACCAATCATGATATTAATCAATCAATTTCTCTCTATACTTATCATAATTCAGTGTTTTCTTAATTCTATAGAGTTAAAATACTCTAAAAAATAATATTTTCTTAAGCGATAAACAAGTCGCTTTTGTCTGACATATCATCATTACATCACCGAAAAAAAATATTGTAATTTTTTTAGTTATGTGCTCACTAAAGAGAAGAAATATAATCTCATTAACAAATGACTCATCTTGAATAGTTTCTCTAACTAAGGATATAATCTTTTACGCATTTAAAAGTTAAAACTCAATCTAATTGGCGGCCAAAAATATGAATTGATTTATTTTCTTTAATATTCAAAAAATATGTATTTGTTTCTTATAAACATCAAGGAAAAATTAATCCCCCCCCCCTAAATTTTAGCTTTGTGCAGCTTTATTTTTAAAATTGTGACTCAGTGTGGTTCAATTATAATAGTTTAACCATTTAAAACAGGCTAAGGTGTATTTAGTTTAAGTGTATTTAACATCCTAAAATATTTTGTGATGCTTTAGAACCTTAAGTTATTTTTTATCTGTGTTTAATACCTTAAAGTATTTTTATGCTTTGATGTTGAATGTGTAAAAAATATTTTTAAGTTCTAGACATATTTTAATACTTCATGGTATTAGATGCACTAAAAAAATATTTTAGAGTATTGAACATATTTAAAAAAAATACTTTAAAATATTAGATATATCTAAAAAAAAATATTCTAAGGTAATGGATGGGCCTTAACCCTTTAAAATATTGTCCCTTATATTTTATAAATTTAAAGTATATATTTTCATGATATTGACTATACTTTTAAATTGTTAAAATTATAAGAAATAAGCGTGCTATAATGCCTCATTTGGTACATAGAAACATTTTAATTGGAAGTGATATTGGAATTGAAAGTGAGTTTTAAAACATGTTTGGTATGATGGAAGAAATGTGATAAAATTTTAAATAAAAAATCATATTTATATATAAAAATACTAAAATACCTTCTAAAAAAATGCCTTTCCTTTAAAAAAACAAAAAAAGTTGCCTTCCCCTTTCAAGCGTCAGCTTAAGATAACCACTGTCCAAAACAATTGCAGAAAAAAAATGACGACCAAGCTCAAACCTTAAACCAAAAATCAAAAAATTGCAGAAAGTGAAATCAAAACCAAAAACCTTAAGATCAAACCATCTTGAAGCACCTACTAGCGTCAAAGTTGAATTGATCAAACAAACCCAGATCGTAGCATCTAAAAGCATGGTTGTCTTCCCATTCGAAGCATCATGAAGAAGCCTTTTGAAGACCATATTTGGAGTTAAGACCGTCGTACTCACAGCCTACCGTCCTTCGTCATTCTTGCCGTCCGCTGTCCATGGTCCTCTGTCATCCTCACCGTCCACTGTCCGCCATCGTCCTAATAGTCCACTGCTTTTGAGAGAAAGGTTGAGGGGCAACATGGTAAGAGACCAGTTACATGGAATTGGATCTCAATTCTCATAGAAATACTGGGAATCGGCAATTCCAACCTTTGATGTTCCAACTTTGATGAAAGTGACACTTTCATGGAATTCACTTCCATCCTATCAAACAAGAGAAAATCTTACTTTTAACCTCAATTCCATTTCCACCCTTTTAGTTTCATGGTACCAGACAAGGTGTAAGTTAAAGTTTAGAAATTGAATTTTAACTCAATAAAAATTTTAAAAAAAGTGAGTGTACCAAATCAAAATCTAAGCATTATCTTAAGTTTTTAAAAATAATTAAGAAGTAAGTTTCGTTTTCTTTTTTCTTTTTTTCTTTTTCTTTTTTTAATTTTCCCTTCATTCATTGCGCATGTATGGAATCTACAAATGCTACTGCTAACAAAATCGAAAGTACTGACTGAGTTTATCTTACGCCGTCTTACTCTTGTCAATCGAATCTAATACAACAACAAACTAACATGAGCAAGTGCTCAACTTTGTTTTTGTAGATTCTTAGCCTACTGAAACATGAACGGTAGTAGCAGGAGTTTGATCCTACAAACGCTGAGGCTTAAGAATCCCAAGCTTGTGCTTCTGGCATATTGCTCCAATATTCGTGATCTCAACATCGTCCATGCTCATATGATAAGAACCCTTGCATTGTTCGACGTATTTGTAGCCAGTCGTCTGATTGCATTCTGTATAGACGCAACCATTGGAACAAACTTGCTGGATTATGCCGTTAGGGTCTTCTCCCAAATCCGAAATCCTAATCTGTTTATCTACAACGCGTTAATCCGTGGCTGCTCAAGCAGTGAGAATCCAGAAAATTCATTTCATTACTACATTCAAGCACAGCGCGTAGGCATTCTTCCTGATAATTTAACTTTCCCATTTTTGGTCAAGTCTAGTGCCCAGTTGGAGTCTGCGGCTATGGCAACTCAAGCTCATGGTCAGATCATTAAACACGGGTTCCAAAACGATTTCTATGTGCAGAATTCTCTTGTTCATGTCTATTCAACAATTGGGGACATTAAGGCAGCGAGCTTCATTTTCCATAGGATTCGTCGATTTGATGTAATCTCTTGGACTTCCATGGTCGCAGGTTTTAATAAATGCGGGGATGTAGAATGTGCACGCAAACTATTCGATAGAATGCCACAGAAGAGTTTGGTAACGTGGAGCATAATGATTGGTGGGTATGCTCGAAACAATTGTTTTGAAGAAGCAGTTGCGCTATTTCAAGTTCTTCAGGAAGAAGGAGTGATGGCTAATGAAGTAGTGATGGTGAGTGTGATATCTTCATGTGCCCATTTAGGTGCTCTTGAAACGGGGGTGAAAGCCCATGAGTATGTGATAAGAAACAACTTGACTATAAATGTAATCCTGGGAACAACTATTGTCGACATGTATGGAAAATGTGGGAATATTGAGAAAGCTATTCAGGTTTTTGAGCAACTCCCAGAAAAGGACACACTTTGTTGGACAGCTTTGATTACTGGATTAGCCATGCAAGGCTATGGCCAGAAAGCCCTACAATATTTTTCTGAAATGGTGAAAGCGGGGTTTAAGCCAAGAGATATCACATTTACAGCAGTATTAACTGCTTGTAGCCATGGGGGATTGGTAGAAAAAGGTTTGGAAATATTTGAAAGTATGAAGAGGCTTTACTGTGTAGAACCAAGGTTAGAACACTATGGATGCATGGTTGACCTTCTCGGTCGGGCAGGGAAACTAGAGGAGGCAGAGAAATTTGTTCTTGAAATGCCAGTGAAGCCGAATGCTGCGATATGGGGGGCATTGCTAGGAGCTTGCCGGATTCACAAAAATGTAGAACTTGGAGAAAGGGTGGGAAAGATTTTGATACAGCTGCAACCAGAGCACAGTGGATATTATGTGCTGCTTTCAAACATATATGCACGCACTAACAAGTGGGAAAATGCCAGTATCGTGAGACGAATGATGAAGGATAGAGGAGTTAGAAAGCCACCTGGATTCACTCTCATTGAGATGGATGGAAAGATTCATGAATTCACGGTTGGAGATAAATCACACCCAGGAATAGAGCAAATAGAAAGAACATGGGAGTATATACTCCAAAAAATTAGATTAGCAGGGTACGTTGGAAGTACAGGTGATGCATTGTTTGACATAGATGAAGAGGAAAAGGAAGATGCACTTAACAGGCATAGTGAAAAATTGGCCATTGCATTTGGAATTCTGAAGACTCAAGCTCGTCTTCCAATTCGCATAGTGAAAAACTTACGGGTATGTGAAGATTGTCACACGGCTACGAAGTTCATCTCAAAGGTTTTCAAGGTAGACTTAATTGTCAGAGATCGAAACCGATTCCACCATTTTAAAGAAGGCTTGTGTTCTTGCATGGATTACTGGTAATGAGCTTTATGACGCTTTTCCATTTGCAAAACCCTTGCGCTTGGATTTGGATAATATATATTCAGGAGAGGCTTCACATTTCATGATTTCTATCATAACTTAAGATATGAAAGCCTGATGGAAGACCAAACAAATGCACATGAATACGATGAAACTTACTCTCAATTCCGACGGTGTCTTTCTTTTAACCCTTTCGCCATCGCCAATCCGATGAGAGAGGGAAGATCTTTAGAACTTGGTGCGACATTGGCCATGCCACGGTCGAGATCCGCAATTGCGACTTCATTACTGATCAAGATACGTGGCAATACTTGTGTGAAGAGCAGATTTAGCGAGTGAGCTACAACTGATTTCACACAAACATAATTTCCATAATC
>QFDD01010111.1:0-11611 GCA_006871305.1 Vachellia collinsii
TTTTTTTACTGAGTACTGCAATTTAATCCAAGTGTTATATGCTAGTCTACAATACATTGTCAAGAACGGAAACAAACATAGTTTGACTTGATGGCATGATATCTTAATTAGATCTTGGTATCTAGTTTCTCTATGACCAGTGGCTCTCATTCTACAATAAGCCAACTAATGAATATGACTAAATTGGTTTAGTCAATTCAACCCTAGCTCTTATTTGATTGGACATTTCTTTAATGCAGGGTTTAGATGCACTTGGGCTAGCAACCTTGGATTCTATAACTTCGACAGCTGCTGCAAATATTCCATTCAGTGCTTTCTTTACATACCCTTTAATGACTGATGAAGACATGAGCAACCTCAGAACCTTACAACGCCTAGTGCTATTGATGTTGGGAAGTACAAGAGGTGAAGACTCTAATATGGTGAGTTATAGTTCATTTAGTAGAAAACTATGTGAATGTGTAATCTAAACTACAAATAAGTGTACAATTTTAGATCACTTGAACAGGGACAGATGTACAAAACAAGTTTGGTTTCCCCCATGAGGCAAATGAGTAGGAAGTCTAAATGCACCGAGTTAGGATGTTTCAATATGTTATCATTATGAATTACTGACTACACAAACGAGTGTGACGGATACGCAATAAAAATGATTAACATTCTTTAGGCATCTCAGTCAAAGTGAAGGCCATAACCCAACACGCTCTTTCATGCTGTGACAATGGACCGTGTATTGGTACTCATGATGAATATAGTTTTGACGGTGTGAGGAAAGTAAACTTTATTGATATAACGTTTAGTTAACTTGCGTTGCTGACCTAGTGCTGCAATTAGTTTTCTTTTCAATAAAATTATTTTTCATAATACATAAGCAATTTCCAGTAGAATGTGCATGTGTAGTTAAAATGACTTCAGTCAGTTCTTGACAAGTTTCTGTCTTGTAGGGAGCCAGACAGACCCAGGTTAGTCCAGATGAGAACCAGCGGGAGGAAGTATCGCTAGTATTAAGTCGTCTTGAATCAGTTCAGGAGATTCTTCCCGTCCTTTCTGTTATACCAGAGGTAAAATTAAGCATTTCCATGTGGCACATCTAATTTGATCATTCTCACTTGATTTTTTTTTTTTTTTTTTTGGGAAAGATAAGTGAACAACTATTCAAAAATTCAATATTTACAACAAAAGGGGGAATAATAGATACTTTAGTACTACTCAAAAATGTAAAACCTCAAAATCCACCCTTTGCATCAGATTCCTCAAGATCACCAGAAGAAAATCTGCAGTCAAAGAAAATGTGGTGTCTGATTTTAGGATGAACATTACAAAACTCTCATTCTTTCTTGATGTTGTTTTCTGAAACATTTATATTTATTTGTAAATGCTGACAGCTTCCCACAGAATCTCAGCAGCAATTGCTTCGGCTGCCAGCTGACCTGGCTCGACGGTTGGTATCCCGTGCTGCTGCAAGAACAATAAGAAGAGTTCTGTTATGATGTGGTTTAAATTCACGTCGTATAAAGGATTTACGGAGCATCTGAAATTGTTTGTCTCCATGGTCTCATGAAGTCAACAGCTTGAGGTTTGGAAAATAAGTAGGACTTGTGACTTGCAGGGCCTTTTGGACAGTGAGTGCCATGGAGGACACACTGTTAAGTGTTAAGCCAGTTAGAGGTTTTCTGCTTCAACGCTTACAAGAAGTCTAATGCCTAGAAGCCTTTCATGTCTAGATTAAGATTTATGGCTAAAGGTTTTGATGTGCAAATGGAGAATTCATCTTATAAATATGCAAATTCTATTGGATATGGAATTTTTATTCAATGATAACTTATCAACAGCATCCTAATGATAAGAAACAAAGCTGTTGGCCAAAAAAAAAAAAAAAAAGGAAAAGATAAACAAAGCAAACCATGTGAAATTTTCATATGTAGTTTCACGTGGTTTACTTTATGGAGAAATTTTTTTGGAAAAATCTCAGAAAAATACCCTTAAAATATATAAAAGATGTATCAGGGTATCGAATATATAAAATTCCAAATTAGATTGACAGTATCAATTTAGGATTTCAAAATATTATAAATTTACTTATTTACCCTTTTCTTTCTTTTGCATATGTGAATTTTCTATATTTCAATGGTATTTCCTATATTAAGTTATAATTTGTTATACTTAACCTCCAAATGCATTGGTAATTAGAGTACCATTTTTTGAAGCTCTAGGGGCTTTAATTTATATATTGTGAATTTTCTATGCTTAACTAGCCATTTTTTACGCTAAAGTTACAATTTGTTATATTGAACCTGTGAATACAATTCTACCATATGCAAATTAAAACCTTTAGAATTTCCAAAAAAATGAGACTTCCATTATCAACCTATTTTCAGGTTAAGTATAATGAATTGCAATTTGAATATAGAAAATACCCAGTGAAGTATAAAAAATTTACATATGCAAATTAAGAATCTCGGAACTTACATAAAAGGAGACTTCCTTTACCAACACATTTTCAAATTAAGTGTAGTGAATTACAGCATGAATATAGGGAATGCATAGTGAAGTAGAGAAAATTTACACATTGAAATTAAGAAACCTAAAACTTCCAAAAAATGGGATTTTTCTTATCAATACCTTTGCAGGTCAAGTATAGTTAATTCCAATTTAAGTATATAGAATATCTAGTGAAATATAGGAAATTCACTCTTATGCAAAAAAACAAAAAAACAAAGACAGGGTAAAAAAAGTAAATTTATAACATTTTGAAATCTTAAATTGATGTCTAGTTTGATTTGTAATTTTGTATATTCAAGACCTTAATTTATCCTTTATATATTTTGATGGTATGTTTATGGGATTTTTGCAAATTGTTTTGTGATCAAACTAAAACAAGTGAATTTTTTTTTGATACAAGAGCAAGTGAATTTTATGTTATAATAACTTAAAAAGTTTATAATAAATTTTAATTATATAGTCAGTAAATCGTATGTAAATTTACCTTTGGAACACGGAAACAACTTACCAACAACTTTTCTTTATATATAACAACATTGTATCTTATCAAACATCAAATTACTAAATGAATTGTTAACTAAGAGATATTCCATTCCATAACTTTATTGGATGTTATTTTTTGTGTTATTTTTTGTTTTCACTAAGCTCCATATTGTTTGATTTATCCTTATCATTTGCGCATTCAATAATCTTCTCAGTACATTTTTTAAACTACTTCAAATAATTTTCTACAATTTTTTCTTAAATAAATGTCACTTCAATGCTTTTTTGTATATGGTATATTGCAAGGTTCAAAAAATAGACAGGACATTGAACGGGGTAAGACAGTGGTTCAAGAGTTGATGGGTCAGACTGGAGTCAACTGGGAGTCAGACTGGCTATGTTAAAATAATAAAATTTAGTAGATTATATTTTATTTTATAAAAATTAATGGATAAAACTTATAATATTATTTTATTTTATGCCTATTTTAAATTTTTAGTGTTCAATTAAATATAAATGATAAAAACAATTGAAATAAAATGAATTAACTTTATCTTATTTCCTCATAAGTAAATTTGTCTAAATAAAAAATAGAAAATTAAAGGCTAGTTTTATTACCATATTTGTTTTTTAAATTAATTACCACATCTTCCCACTCTGATTCCATTTTTTTGGTGTTTCTAGCATTTAAAGAGTATTTTTTAAAGTGAATTGGTCTAACCAAGTCATAACCGATTTTGACCGATTCCCGGCTCAACACCTCACTTGGACCGAACCGATTTTTTGAATCATGGTATATTGTCATTATGAATATTTTCTTTTTTTATATGACCACACATGTATATATAAATATACTCATTTTAGTTAACATCACTTTCTTTATGTTTATATTGAACTTTAAGTACTAGTTGAATAACAGTAAGGTAAAACTCACTTTTTATTTTATTAAATACTTTTTAATCATAAATAACTGTGACCTTTTATCTTTTAAACCAGCCAACTAAAAATTTATATAATTAACACTTTCATCAAGAGTTAAAGTAGTCCCAAAAATAAAGAGTACCCACTTGTATGTTGAGCTGTGACTATTTAAGTACTTCAATTGTTGCCAAGTTAAAATCAATGGAAACCTACACCTATTCTAAAAAGCATAGGATCTATTCTTATCAGATCAAGCATAAGGTTCCCCCTCATTTATAAAATAATTACTCAGACATGCTACCATTTTATAACAAATTCTTTTGCTAGTTCTTAGTGTTGGTGCTAGTTGAAGAGTTTATTAAGACCATATATATAAAAACATTAATTTACTCTATCTCCTAAATTTCTATATTTTTTAAATTGATTGTTTATACATTAATTATTTAATTTCTATTTTTAAGACTGAAAGAAATATAGGTTGTGATATTTTTTTAAAAAAAATAATTTTCGTAGTTTTGATCAAATAAAATACAAAGTAACAATATTCTTCTAGATATGTACTTTAATATATCATCTTTGAATACTTGCATATACTTTAAAAGCAACACCACTATTGTATTATTATTTGGCAACAGCATAATTGCATTACTATTTTGTAAAAGCACAGGATTTATTCTCTTTAAATCAAATAGAAAGCTTACCTTGGTGCTTAATTAAAAGTTTGTTACTCCTCCCCATGCCTCTTCTCTTTTAGCCTCGAATAAAAAAAAGGTTAAAATGAAATTTTAACAACAAAATTTTTCATCATGAACATTTAATACAATTAAGTTTTAAAAGATACAAAAGTAAATATAATTTTAAAAAAAATAGTGCAATTTTAATAATTCTATTAAATTACCCCAAATGTCTGTTACAAAGTTGGAGAGAGAATAAGTGGATTTTACATATAAAAAGATATGGATGTTTAGATTAATTTAACGAAGTTGTTAAAATTGCAATATTTTTAAAACGTCATGTCTAATTTTACACCATTCAAAATATATTGTACCTAATACCCTTCGTGAAATACTTCATACACATTAACCCCTAGGGAAAAAGAAGAAGAAGCTTTGCACACATTTGTGATCTGATTTTGTTCAGAAAAAACCCAAACTGAGGATTTATCCTTCCATAAGCCATCTTCTCTGATTTAAGTGTATTAAAAGAGTTTTGTCTCATTTTCAAGAACGTGCTTCTCAAACACCATATAAACAGACCCTATAAGGTCCAATGCGCTCACTCATAAAAGTGTTTCCTCAAAGTTAGTTGTAACTTTCTGACCAGTTTTTCCCCTTGTGTTTAAAATTGACAGGAAAAATATACAACAGATTGATAAGTGACAATAATAAGCAACTGAATTTTCTGAAGTTGATAATGCACAATGACAAAGTGTAACATGAGAATTCTTTATTGCTGCTTACAAATAAGATGTGCATGTTATTTGTAATAATACTGTACATCAGATGGTTATTATAGTTGTAAGGTGAAAACACCAACATCAAGTGTTCTTAAGAGGGTGTGAGTACAGATTTGATTCCTTAATAAATTGAAATTAAGGTATTTTAGGGAAAATCAAAAACTAAAATAAAAATAAAAAGGATTTTAGTTATGATGGCTTATGAACAGATGTCCTATTGGCACCCCACAGAAACTCCTCAACTTGTAGAAGCACCTGATAAGATTCAATGATCAGATTAATAGAAATGCCATCAGAAATTCAACTCTATAACTCAAAAGTAATATACAAGAAAACCCTTCTTGGGTATGGAATGCAAATGTGAATTTTTCAATCTGGTCCTTGGAAATCATTTCTTTCCTTTAGTCACTTGATCATCGCTACGTAGGAATGTTACCTTTTATCACATCTTCGTCTAAAAAGTTAATGCCAAATTTAATAATTTGCTAGCTTGAATTTTATTATTAACTCAACTCAAATTTCATGTCCTGGAATCCTGGTGTAGCAATTGGATTCCATGTTCATCATAGCCAAGTACACGATGTAAAATAAAGATATCTTCCAACTATCAGTTATTAAAACAATACAGAAACTTAACACTTAGAAAATTTAAAACCTTGAAGCTGGACTGTCCATAATTAAATTTGGCTAGTTCTGATCTCAAGGATGAGCACACAGTGCTCATACTTGAGATGAGTACCAAATTCAAAGTCAGTCAACGTACAGTTAGATTTGACATTAAATTTTGAATGCAGATGAATTAGAAGGTGACATTGCAAGCATTCTAATGATTGAATGGCATAATTCAAAGAAATGGAATGTGAAGGACCACCCTAAAAGTTCACCTATCAAAATGAATTCTTCTAAATAGAGTTTTCTTCAAAATGAATTCTTCTAAGGAGACATTATTAGAGTTTCACATTTTGCAAAACATAGGAAATAACACGCAAGAGGAAGAGTAATAAACCTCAGTTGCTATGGTAGCTGGTGAAATATTTAAGACGTCTTCATCACCTAAATTGGCAGCAACGTCTGAAATGTTAAAAGCATGAAGACCTTTAAGCAAGGACAGAGAAAACGCATGTCTCCAAGATTAAGTCAAACACTTCAAGACAAACAAATATTTAAGTCGTCCGCAGCATAGATATTTGAGATCATGATCATCAACGAAAATATCTTTTTCCAACGAATTAAGCATACCATTCAGCAAATCTGAAGGCAGACAATAAAATCTTTGGCACAGCACAGCTAAAATACAAACAGAAAGGGGAAAGATAAACACATTTGCTGATAGATAACCGAATGCTAAATGATTTGTTCTATTAACACATGCAATCAAATCCACATCAGTTACTTCCTGAAAACAGATCCAGCATGAAAAGTTCTTATCTTTCTTCCTTTTACAACACTCGTGTTAATTGGCTTTATGGTGCTTATGAAGGTTACAAATGTGGATCAGTCAGGGTTGATCCAGAGATACGACGTTTGGGGGAGTATGGAAAGAGAAACACTAGCAGCAAGCTCACCATGCAGTGATCAGCTGAATTGGCTGGAGCATAATGTAAGAATTTATAAGCAGAAGTGTCTGATTTTGCATTTCGCTCAAGATAGGATTAACATTTTGGTCTCTTTATTTTCTTCTCTTTTCTTTTTGTTACAAAAAATTCAGGTGAGTTGGGTTCTAAAAGGCCTACCAGGGCTACAACATGCCTTCAGACTCAAAAAGCATTTACAGATACTTACAAATCACCCACCAACAAGACCCTTATATCAGCAACGGGATTTGAACTTATGACCTTATGGGTTATGAGTCAACTTCTTACCAATAGGACCAACCTTTATTGGCACCATTTTGGTCTCTTTGTTAAGCATAACAAATGGTTGTATGAAGAATCAATAGTCAATACAAGTTCAAATGGTTGTATTTTCCACTGTGTTCTTTTTAAGCTTATGTAGTAGAATTTGTTCCCCACCCATGCATGCTTACTCTTCTCATATCTTGATTCTTGATAATCATTATTCTTCATTAAAAAGATGTATTTAGTTCAGGGAAAAGCTCAACATCTCGATTCCACAAATAGGATAACTTTGCATCAAGGCCAATAACCAATTTCTTCAGACTGAGACAATGCGGAGTCAGTCAAGTAAATTAATGGACAATGGCATACCTAAAAGGGAAACCGTGATATCGGCATTGGCATATGCATCAGCTCTCTTCTTGGAAATAGGAAAAAGCCCCACAAAAGCCTGCGAAGAGCATATGAAAATTTCAAAGGGAAAGAAAATCCTCTGGGCCTCAATTTTCAAGCGGATGGTGAACAAAGGAAAAATATTTGAAGCTGGAGGGTGGGTATCAATTTAGAACAGACAACTAAAAATCACCTTACTGTATGCATCGCCTGAGGTATCTAAAAGAGGGCGAGAACTGGTTCCAACAGCAGCAATTCTCTTAGCCAAGGCATCTAGAGGTACATTTAAATAGACAGATATTCCTCGCTTGAAATATTCCCTGAAAATTCAAATTTCAAACCACAATATGACCCTTAAGCATTGTAGATCCCTCTGACAGATTTAGATGTCACTCATTAATGAAACAAATAAATAGTACTACCCAAGTCTAGAATATAAGAGTTAGATAATTAATTAGCGAACATTAAGAAAATTAGTTAAGCTTGTTTTTTTTTTGGTATAAAATGCATATTGGTTTCCCTTAAATACCATTTCTGTTCATATGTATTGTAACTTTGATTGAAACACCATATGTAATCAATATGGATACTTTGGAGAAAAAATCATAAATTTGGAAGGCAAAATGGATTGAAATCTTATATTTAGGACTAAAATGAACCCCTTGGCAAAATCTTATAATTAGAACATGAGGCAGTCAAAAATGTTAAAAAATTAGGCTTACCAATTAATAGGACGAACCACAGCTCCACCACCAGTTGCAACAACTTTGCTATGCATTAAGGACAACTTCTTTAGTGCCTCACTCTGTCAAATGAAAGGGAGGAAAGTGACTTTATGCTTAAATATGCAGATCACAATTACCAGATGTAGTTACAAGCAGGAATAAGATTCTAATGTAGCATGGAGTTCACCTTATAGGAGATTCTGAAATCACAAAATAAATGACAAAGAGCATGTTTTTTTAATGTCTTTCAACAAACCTATCAAACGAAAAGGCTGGTGAAAATTTAAAGTACAATACAGCAGAATAGGTAAGTATGAGGATTTTGCAGATGGAAACTTACATCACATATGGCATGGCTTGATGAAAATGAAAAATCAAGGAAATAATTGACATATTTTAAATGTCTTATCTTTAAAACATTATTAAAAAATTTATTGCATATCATTTAGCCAAGCAACAACTAGCACATTGCATAATAGGGGCTTATTTTGTTGTATTTTTTTATCCCTTTAAGTATTGTTTTTATTCCCGAAAAAAAAAATCATAGCATAATGGTTAAAGAATTGGGTTACATATAAGAAAGAATACATTATAAATGTGCATAATGGTTAAAAATTGGGTAACATAGAAAAAATACATAATAAATGTGCATAATGGTTGAAAATTGGGTTACATAAAGGAAAGAATTGGCTTACCTCATAGCATAATGCTTAAAGAATTGGGTTACATAAGAGAATAGAAATTAATATAAGATGAATAGACAGAGATAATAATCTGACAGCAACGTAACTAATTACAACTCTGCACATGATTGTAAATAATAATAATACCACTAATATATAACATCATTAATATCTTCAGTCCTCAAATAAAAGGATTCAAAGTCACCATCTACACACTAATGCAACTACACACTAACTTACCTGAGAAGAAAAAAGAGGAAGGCTGAATCTGTAAATTAGTTTGAATAAGTCTTATTTATTTTATTAATTATTCAATTTATGTCAGTTAAATAAATGGCCCAATATGACTGTTGAAGGTCAACCAACGTTACTTCCAGTTTTTTCCCAATATATTAGGGATATTTTTCTATTTGCCTCATGTTTATTTGATTGTATTTCAGCATGTTAAATATGCTAGCAGACCTTAAGGCTAGGCATATCAGTGACAAATAAATTATCTTTTCTGCCTATCGGAGATTCTCTTACTTGGCTATTAAAAATTATTCAAGTGAAATACTTGCTTGAGTGGGTTTTAGAAGATTGACCTCTGTTCCTATTTTTATTATTCAGTTCAGTACATGCCATCAACATCAAAATGTAGGTTGATGTCCATATATTTATATATATACCAGTTGCATGTCAAGTGATAACAACTAAAAATCACTTATTTCTTGAGAAGGATGGAAGTAAGACATAGTTTAATAGGAAGAAGCTTAGAAGATCCGTGGGCTGGTGTAGAAATCAGCTCACTGACCTCATTTTCTCTGAAGAAGCTCTCACCATACTGATTAAATATTTGAGCAACAGAAATTCCACCCATGAATTCTTCCACAAGATGATCACTGGCCAATGTACCAAAAGGGAAAAGAAGGTGCATAAATGAGATTTTTCACTCATAGTTTAAACACAAGTTACCTTGCAAATGCGTATTTTGTGAATAAACTCCCACTTAAAGGTCACGCACCAGATAACGTACATGTAGGAGGAAACCTATTAATCATTAATTACCACTGGCAAGAAAAAAAAAACAGAATTTATCTGCATGCTACAACAGGAAAAGCAACTTTTGGTGTCTTCTTTCAATTATTACCTCCTTTGTTTCTGCCTTCATTATTTAAATATATTACTTTCGGTTTTTAATATAAGAGCCAGATGACTTTTTTGTGGAGATTAAAGAAACTAATTAATTGATATATTTATCATTTTTTTCAACTAATTTTCTTGACTTATAAATTGATATATAATCTAATGATACACATAAGTATGTCAAAAATGTCAACCTGCTTCCAAACTTAAATACCATTTTATAAAAAATTTCTCTTCACAAGAAGTAATACAGCAATCATATATAACAAACTTCCCCCTCATAACTTGTACACTGAGCACAGCGTATCATGCATGCCAGACAGTATTGATACTCATTACACATGTAATACAAATTCGTGAGTATAAAAAGATATGAATGTTGTATCATGATATATTTGAGGATCATACTAAGGAATTCAATTACTAACCTGTCAACAAAAGAGTAATTCAAAGCTTCTGACAAAATTTTCCCCACAGTTGTTTTTCCCGATCCCATCATGCCTGCATATAGAACACCACCGAAATTGTTCAAAGAGAATAACAAAAATAAGAATACATAATAATGGAATATGCAATTTACTGACCCACGAGATATATGCTGCATCCATTTAAATATGAGCTGACCTCTGGACCCTTTGTCTGAAATTCCCAGTTAATGACTTTAGAATGGAAAATTGGAGGAACATAAAGAACAATAACAATGCCAATAAGCTCCATAGCCATACCTTTAACAGCCTATTTTCATCAAAATAAGCATCACACTTTCTAGGTTCCACAGTGGGAGCTAGAAAACAATTTGTATGAATGAATATGTTAATCGCCAAGAGATTAAACATAAAAACACCCAGAAACACATTTTAAACTTTTCTATAGATACTTACATCTATAGATTTCAGTGAGTTTCGTCCAGAATACAGATAAATAATTTAGTTGTTCCAATAGATTTTGATAATACGACTCCAAAATAGCATTGGAAGTTTGGAACTTTTAATTGCATGCTGCTATACATAACAAATTAAACCTTAATTTTTTTCCTAGTATAGAGTTTTGGAATCAAAACTTCATATTTTCCATGATCAAAATGAACATATATATATACACAAAGTAGAACCTTAGAATTAAATGCCTAACTAATGCCTAACTTTGCCTAACTAATAAAGCATGCCTAACTATGCCTAACTAGCATGCCTAACTATGCCTAACTAACTAATGCCTAACTTTGCCTAACTAATAAAGTATGCCTAACTATGCATTTATATTTACACTCCCCCTCAAGTTGGAGCATAAATGTTAGTCATGCCCAACTTGTTACATAGATAGTTAATCCAAACCCCATTCAGAGCTTTAGTAAGCAAATCACTTAGCTGATCTCCAGATCTCACATGTCCTGTAGAGATGACGTTTTCTTTGATCTTATCACGAACAAAATGACAATCGATCTCGATGTGTTTTGTGCGTTCATGAAAGACAGAGTTGGAGGCTATGTGT
>QFDD01010114.1:0-11733 GCA_006871305.1 Vachellia collinsii
TGTTTCTTATTGGTATTCTTAATTTAGTTATTATATTATTATATGGTTTCATAGTTGCTGTAGATAGATAGATTGATTTGATTTACAAATTTTAAATTTAATTAGATCATGTCGGAATAAACGTAATTTATACATTTACATCGAATTATCTTACAACAAGATATGGTACTGAAATTTTTGTTATCTTCAATACGGATTTTCCGTTAAGATATAGTAGTTACGCAAATTTTTGTGACTTTAAGAAAATATTTTTGCAAAATGTAAAATGTAAAATGCTTTTCCACAGTCAAAAACTCAAATACTGTAAGTTTTAAAATAATTTTAAATCCAAATCAAATAAAATTATCACATACAAATTTTTTTTGAACTAAATAAAGTATCTAAAATTAAAAAGAAATATCCGTCAATAATCTTTTAATTAAAATCTCACACACACACACGGATGTGTGCGAGCGCCTGGGCGCGTGTTTATAAATAATGAATTAGCTTCTTTGCTTACACTTTCGTTCGTCTCTCTCTCTCTCGATGAATCGTTCTTCTCTTCTCTCTTGATAAACAACTCAGGGATACATTACATATAAATGGACGAAGCAGTAGTGAATGCTGTCTTGGATGAACTGCATCGTAGGACAAGACCATTACAACCATGGGCTCCATCTGATTTATGTACCGGACGTGGTAGAGAAAAAAGATTGATGCAGAGAATGGAAGTATTAAGGAGAGAACTTGGCAACTCCAGATTCTATCGTCATTTTCGACACCTGCTACAAACTTCGTCGATCTCCGAACATCTACGTAAGGTCTTGGCTGCTCACTCAAAGATGAATATGGTAATATATGGTATTGGCAGCTTTGAATGGGGAAAGAAATCTGCAATGCAACTTAGCCTTGCAATATTGATGCAAAGAGATTTAAAATGGGTTGGAAGCATACAAGTGTTTGATCCTGTTCTTTCTGTAACTGAATGCCGGATTTTAGAAGCTCTTGGTTGTTCTGTCATAAACTTTAATGAAGATGGAATTAAGAGAGCATTGGAGCCAACTTTGTTCTTCATGCCATATTGTCCACTAACCTTGTACGAGAATCTATTGCAAGCAAATTGGAATCCTGAATTGTTAAGTAAAGTTGTCATATTTGGGAACAGTTTCCATAACTACAAGGAGAAGTTAGGTCCAAATTCTCTATGCCCTATTATAGCTGCTAACGGATTTATAAATGAATTCAAAATTCAGAGTCGAAATCCTTATGTATCTTTTATTGATGATTTGAGTTGGACCTTCTTCAACCTTGAGTTACAATTTATGAATAATCTCCCCTACGATGGATGCTGCAGAAGAAGAAGGAAAATCGATTTCAAAGTGTATTCTTGGAAAGAAGAAAGATTGAAGGAAAAAATACAAAGTTACATCAACAATCTGGAGAGCTCTCAATTCTATCATAATCTTCAAGACCAGCTACAAACTCCACCCATTTCTGAACATTTGCAAACAGTTATGAAGGGATCAAAATCAAAGATGAAAATGGTGATTTGCGATGTTGGCAGCATTGAAGTAACAAAGGTTTCGAGGTTGCAGCTTAGTCATGCAATATTGATGAAAAAACATCTCAAATGGATTGGAGAAATACAAGTATTTGATCAATTTCTTTCTACGACTGAATGCCGAGTTCTGAAAGCTTTTGGATGCACTGTTTTATCACTCAAAGAATACAGAAGATCATGGCAGGCTATAAAGCCAACTATGTTCTTCACGCCATATCGTTGCACAATGTTGTACAACCACTTGTTAGAAGCAAATTGGAAATCTAATCTACTGAGTAATGTTGTTTTATATGGAAATAGCATGCATAAAGGATATGAGGACGAGAAGAAATATTCATATATGAATTTGGAGTACTCAATGAGGTATAATGAAGCCGTTAGAAGCTTTACAAATGAGTTCAGATTCAGAACCTTTCCTCACAGTGCTTTTCACGATTTAACTTGGCACTTTTTTGACCCTGTAATGGAAGCAGAATTGCAATTTATGAATGAATTCTTACGAAAGGGATGCCATATATCATTATTAGCATCTTAAGTATTTGCTGTAATCAATTTTTTTTACCTATAACTATTGAACCTTTTATTTTTCTTTGTACCTTCACATTTAATAACCTGCATATGATTGCTGTATAGTATTTGTGCTTTGTTAGCAGAATTATGAGTGGTGCTAAGTATTAGCAACCTTACAAGTTACAGCGACCTCAATTCAACCTTTTGTGTTGTAAATAAAATTTCTGTAGCTTCCTCTTAAATTATACTCACCGATCCTTAGTTTAAGGTGTCTTCTAAAAGGTTTCTATGGTACCAAATGTAAATTACTTTACAAAAAGTTAATAGCACAATAATCTTCTTTTTCCACAAATTCTCATATAAAATTCTTCTTTAAGTATGTCTCTATGCTTAGTAGGTTTTTATAAGATTGAATTAGTTTGAAATGAACTAATTTAATTGATTTTTGTAACCATTTATGTCGGGTCCTTTTATCAAATTGCCATGGACGACGTAATAAGATATGTCTAACTGTTATGTGGGTACTACATCACTTAATATATCATGGTGATATTTTCCAATAGAGAATGATGCTAGTGTTTGCTTAGTTATGCATGGACTTCCACTATCATTGAACCATTGCATAATATATGGTTTAAGATTTTTCAAGGTTTGGGGATTTAATTTTTCAACAAGTAAAATAATAGCTAAATTGGTGGAATTTTCCTTCATCAATGACCACGTTACATATTTTATCTTAAACAACGTATCTAGTATAAAAAGATGTGCTCATGATATTATTTTTCAAGATCTTTTTTTGCTTGTATACTATAAGCAAGCATTGTCATTAGGAATTCCCTCTGTGCAGCTCCTTCCACATCAGAACAAGTTTCTAATGATGGCATATCACCACCACCACCACTTTCAGTCAAGCACTAACTTTCACACCCCCCATTCTCAAAGAATGATCATTGTCTTCTTATCTAAGCATTAAGCTTTCATGTGTCCGATTCCTTGACACTTAAATCAACGAATCTCATTAGATTTAGAAGAAGATGATTTTTTGTTATAATTATCTTTAGTAATGACGCTCTTTAATTTTGGCTCATATATGGGCTTAAATTCTTCTCTGATAACACTAGCACTTCTGGCCTTGAATCTTTTTCAATTTTAGAGGCTTCATGCACAGGCTAGTCTTTATTTATAAAATGATACATCTCCACCTCATCTCTAATTTTAGGATGTAATCCATCTATATAGCGATTCATGATGGTCTCCTCATTTTCTTCTATCCCAATTTTCATCGTCAGGAGTTCCAATCCATCTCATGGTTATACTCTGCTGCACTCAAAGAACCTTGATAGACGCATTGTAGTGTACGTTTCATCTCATTGTAGTAATGACTTGAAATAAATTGTTTTCCCATGGAAGTTTTTAACTTTTCCCAAATTCGAATTGGCCCTTTACCAAGAGTCATTCATTTAATCTATAATCGATCCCACCAAACACTATCATAATTACTAAATTCAAGTGCAACTACTTTTACCTTTTTCTACTAGTTAGAAAACTTGTTCCACTATTCGTTCTTACTCAAGATATTCAGTTGGGTCAATTTTTCCGAAAAAGAATGAATATTTACTTTGACTCCTAAATCATCTTCTTTATTAAAGTAATGTCTCCCTTTCCTTGATCTTCGATAATCATGTTTGTACTCCTTATTTTTATATTGAGAACTTATAGAACTAGATGATGTCATTTGTCTATCCATCATCTTTAAACTAAGTTTTTGAAATTCTTTTCTCATAACATTCATGAATGAATTAAATTCTCTGTGAGTAATTGGTCATGAGTCTTCATCACATGAATTTTCATGTGACATCTCCAAACACTCTTATAACAGTAGCCTGAGACCTATAGGTTATAAACCAAGCTAGGCTCTAATACCAAATGGTACAGGAT
The DNA here is from genome assembly GCA_006871305.1 of Vachellia collinsii. Classification (NCBI taxonomy): domain Eukaryota; kingdom Viridiplantae; phylum Streptophyta; class Magnoliopsida; order Fabales; family Fabaceae; genus Vachellia; species Vachellia collinsii. The sequence goes on from QFDD01010114.1 coordinate 3,989, forward strand.
TTATCAAATAAAAACATAAATTAAGGTATATATTAATCAAATAAAACTCTAGAAGAACCTGTCTTTAGGTCCATAGCTACAAAGGCTCTACAAAAGTTAATCAAACTTTTGTAATCCAACCTTATTCTATCCAAAATACAAAACACATATCAATACTTGCTAAATAAAATTTATTAATCATCAACTACAATAATTGAATATAACTTGATCTATAAATATGAAAACTCAGTAATCCTAATGTCATTTAATATATTAAAACAATATCATAAATATTCTAAAGATAATATACCCAATCGATTTTACAAGATACTAAATCTAAAAAGAACTCAATTAGTAAATAAAACATAATATATATATATATATATATATATAAGACTAATTAATCCTAATACATAGTCTTTAGGCATCTCACCTCTTTGTGGACATTTTTTTAGCGGTTGGATTTCCACGAGAGTATCTCTATAAATTAATTATACCAACAACTACCAAGTCAGACTGGCAAATTTCTTACTCATCTGTGAACCAGTTTTTTCTTCTTCTTTTTTCCTTTACTTTTTTTTATGGTTTTATAGTCTGTACATATTGAATGGCTCGTTTGTCCCATTAATTGGATTAATAGGTTGTTTCTTTGTCCCTATTCTTTGTGTTTATTCTGGCGACAGATATAGTTGTATTTGCATACAGGAAGAGGCTAGGAAATGAAGATTGTAACGAAATTAAAAATTGCTTGGAACAAAACATTTGAATAGAAATTCCACCTCTTTTTCATATAGAAGCAGTTTCTGTCTCCTTCAATGGACATATTAGAGTCTTTTCATCAGATAGCTTAACCAATTAACTAATATTCTGAAATGCCAAAATGAGGATACAGTTATAGCCAGAGGGGAATTGTTACAAAGGACAACTGAAAAGGAGACCTGGTGAATTTCTATTGAGTACAAACTTAAACATAGAAATGTTTCTTGTTACCCCTTGTAGAAATGTTTCTTCTTTGAGGGGGAAATTAAAAAAGAAAAAAATATCAGCGTAAATGTGATTCTCTTGATCTATTTATGAACATTCCCGTGATACTCATAATCTGCATCACTCATTCTCTGATTTCGTTTTGCTCTATCTCTTCTATTCTCGCAAAAACTTCGTCCATTTTAGGCCGCCTCTCTGGCGTCATATCGGTACACTGTAGAGCTATCTCTGTTAGCTCAAACATAGCTCCATGACCTTCTCTTGCTGCTAATATCTCTGCATCAAGTATGTCCGTGGACCAATCATTGTTCACCACAGTTCTCACCCATTCAGAAATATCACTTGTTGTCTCTTCAATCTCACCAAGGCTTTCACCTGGAACTTTACCAGTTATTACCTCAAGGATGATTATTCCAAAGCAATAGATATCAGCTTTATGTGTCAGCTTCTTTCCTTGCACAAATTCAGGTGACTTGCTGATGGCAAGCTTTTCTGCAGATTTTTTAACAGAAAGCAAAGGTAAGAAGCCAAAGTCTGTGAGCTTGGAATGGTAGCCTTGAGCATCTTGAAGAATAAGGACATTGCTTGTTCTTAGATTGCCATGTGGGACCTTATGTGAAGGCAAAGATTGATGAAGGAAAGCTAGACCTCTTGCTATGTCTTTGATTATAGCCAACCTTGTGGACCAATTAAGAGTTCTTCCAAGTACTCCTCTACTATCTAGCATTAGCATGTTAGGAATATTAGTGTTGAATCATGTTTTGTTTTTTATGGCTCCCTAAATGGGATGAGAATCTATCCCAAAAGTTAGTTGTTGAGGTTAGAGAACTAACCCACATAAATCCTCCCTTTCAACATTTTATTCCATGCAATATGAGACTTGATATCCAATACTACCAAGTATACATCAATTGGCCTTCCATGGAAAGTTGACATCCTAATGGCTGCACTCTATGGCACTTCATTCAACCTTCTCAGAATTGACAACAACCAGTTACCACATTGATGAAAACTTGGTAGTATGGGATGCAAGCATTACATTGAATAGAATGACATATTCCATAGGGTATTTAAGTAGATTAGCTCTCCCACTTCAACAGCTGATTTTTGGGGCTAAGTTCTCCATTCCACTTAGGTTCCCATCAGTTTTCACACAAAAGAATGAAAGTAGGGAACTAAACTAACCATGAAGTAGTTCAAACAAAGAACAACTAGGGGTAAACTCATAAACCACCAGCTTTTGCTCCTCAGAGAAATAGAAAGAGATGATTTCAACCAGATTTTCATGCTTTAAACTTGCTTGCAATTGCATATGCTGGAGGCATAATTCCTTCTTGCCAAATCCGTTCATGTGATCAAGTCTCTTCACAGCAACAACAGCACCGGTTTCCAGTGTTGCTTTATATGTGGTGCCTAAACTTCCCTTGCCTAGCATTTCAGCTGATGCCCTTAATAAATCATCCAAGTCAAAAATTGGGTATTCCTTGCTGTAAATTTCCAATGTGCCTGACCTTCCAGGATCTTCATTGCTCAATGTATAGGACATCATATTCTGTGCCCAAGCTCCAAAACCATACCCTGTTTCAAAATGTGGAGGACAAGCTACAGGTCATTTATAAACCCTCTCTCTATCTAACGTTATGAAATTTCTCTTAACCAGTCCAAAAAAATCTTTTTTCGTTTTACTAGATAAAACTCCTCTGAGGTATTTATCTCTTATGTCATAGAGTGCAAAATCACTTCAAATAAGGTAAACCAAACATCCTTTAATCTCTTTCTTACTATTGTACCTCTGAGTGAAGTATAGATGGGAAGAGGAGGTTTCATTATAATCCTGCAATGTGGTTTCTTACATGTTTTTTAGTGCTGTCGAACAGGGCAATTTTGCAGATGAAAGCTTTCCCAGAGGTATAAAAGGCAAATTATATTTTAGCCATCACTTTTGTTTCCTGCCAACCCGTTTCATTTTATTGATTCCGTGCCTTGTCTCTACTTCTAAATTTTCAAACATACACTGAAAGTTAATACAAATAAATAGCTTGTATTAGAGATATCTTACCTGCAGGAGATTCATTTCTGGTTGTTTCTTTTGCTTGAACCCTTCTGTTACAGAACAAGAAGAAGACAATAGTAACCAGAACAAAAACCAGTGCAGGTGCTGCAATAAGCAAAGCAATGGTCCATATTGGAAGTCTCTTATTTTCTGTGGGTGCTCCTGGGTTTGGAGCTGGTGGAGAAGAAGGTTCTGGAGAAGGAGCAGGACACAAAATATCCAATGGCTTCCCACAGAGATCAGAATTATTATCAAAAGAGCTCTTAGGAAATTTCTTCAGCATAGAAGTTTGAGGAATTGGTCCCGCCAGATGATTATAAGAAACATTGAAACTACTCAATGAAGCTTGATCAAAAGCTGGGATTTGACCATCTAAGTAATTCTCTTGCAGCTCCAATTCTTTCAAATCAGGCAATCCAATGTACTCGACCGGAATCGACCCATAAAAGCGATTATACGAAAGCAAAACATGTTCCAAGAACACCAAGTTGGTTAGATTTGGCAGAGTCCCAGAAATTGAATTGTTTCTGAGGTTAAGCTGAGTCAGGAATGTTATGTTCTGAGGGAATGCAGGAGGCAAATACCCAAGAAGATCAAAATCTTCAAGAGCAATCTGAACAACATGCCAATTGAAACAAGTGATCCCTTTCCATCTACTTAGGTTGTCTATACAAGGTGGTCCTGTCCAATTCCCATGTAAATCGTTAGAAGAAGTTAAGTAATCTCTCAGAAGCAACAGAGCAGCTCTTTCATCTGGATATAACTGTGAAAGCACCATGTTTTGTGACAGAAGCAACAGAACCATAAGGTGAAAACATCTCATGATGATGATGAGATTGGATACTACAGTTTGACATGGATGATGGGGATTTGAAAATGAAACCAATCAAATTGGTTTATCATTAACCTTTCTCTTCAACTTTCTGGTTTTTACACAGTTTGACGAAGTGATCAAGGAAAACAAAATGTTGTTCCCAGAGAGATCAATGCTTGTGAACGGGTTGGACACAAGCGGTCTGAACAAGGTTGAGATTCACGTTTACTTTCTTATCTAGGCAGTTATAGAATTTGTAATAAATTATTAATATTAATATCAATATATTGTTATACCTCTCTCTTAACTTATTTGGATAGATTAAAAAAGCAAAATAAGTTATTTTAATTCTAGTAAATACAGATCTCCGTAAAATAGTCTTGTGTAAATTAGATTATCTATTAAGTATTAAGTTAGATAAATTTATTTTTAAAAAAATAATATGTATGAGTGAGAGATGAAAGAGTTAAGATATTACATTTAGAATTAAAAGCAACACAATAGGCACTATCTGGCTGCTACATTTAGGTATTTATAAGTTACGATAATGGTCTAATATTGGTTTTAATGATATGGATTTGATGACTATTATATTAATAAATTAATACAATATTTGATCCCTATAGTTTATATTCATTTTGATTTTGATCTCTATAGTTTTAAATTATAAATATTAATCCCTTAAAAAATAAAATGATCCAAATTCTTATTACACTATTTGTACTAACCTTTTAGATCAAAAAAATTTAAAAGATCAAAACGTATAGTTTAAAATTATAAGAACCAAACCAAAATGATAACAATTATAAGGATTAAGCATTGTACCAATGTATTATAATAATATAGTAAGAAAAACCATGACAGCCTTATTCCTATAATATTCTGAACCATTGATCCAATCATGCTCATTCGTTCATCATTGTTTATTGGTTGCTTTGATGTTTATGAATAATAAATACAAGTTGTTATAAACTAGATTCTTCGTGGGAAGCAAGGAATGTCAAAAGCGATTTTGCACATTAAAATAATCGGTTTAACGTAAAAGAAAACACAAAATTGTTGTAATACTAAGAGATTATTACTTAAAAAAACAACAAAGCATATTGTAATTTATTCCAAACACTCATAGGATTTAATAAAAGAAAATGGCACCAATCATTGTCGAAACATTTAAGAACATTTGATCCAAAATGGTTTTGTGGAAGACTACTAACTCGAGTATTGCTTATTTGGCCCAGATTTGTGGGCACGGCGACAAATATTTTAATTGATCTGACACGTCTCATATTGTAGATATCCAAAAAAAAATTAATTAACTAATATATTTATCGTTTTTTAAAATTAATTTATCTAACTTATAAATTGATATATAATCTACTGATACACATATGTGTTTCAAAATATATATTATAATTAAATAATTTATTTAACCTTTTAATCTCTTCAAAAATGTTGATTGATTCTTATATTAAGAACAAAGTATGGTAGCTTTTAGATGATTCTTAATGTATGATCAGTTTGGCTTTTAAAAGCATAATCCCTTCTTTTTTGTTAAAGTATAGATATCTTCATTTTGAAGACAATCCTATTCAAATTACTATTAAACATTAAGTATGGATAGCTCTCCTATCCAACATAACCTTAATTCACCATGAATGAACACTTTCACTTGACCTAACCATTGGTAAGGTATGATCCTTTTGCTGTCTTTTAATCAAGATTTTTGTTTCCTTTGTGCACAGATCTTGTTGTCCCGTTTTGCAAATGGTGCAGACAATGTGAAACACTGGATAATCACAATTATAAGAGTTTTTTTTTTTCAATATACAGAGTTAATAGTGTATGCATTTATTATAATCTGTATCGAAAATTTATAATTTTTTATGTTGGTTAAGTCATATTTAGTAATTAGTACATCAGAAAAATTATGGATGTAAAATTTGTTATAATAACTGTATTTACAAAAGTAAGTTAAAGTAGACGTTTACTCATTTAAATTTGTGTTTAATTATAGTTTGATCATTTAAGTCTAAAAGGTATATTTTTAGTCATTTATTCTAAACCCATTAATTTCATTTAACGAAAAATAGTGACTCAATAAATTTAAATGGTAGTTATGCTATTAAATACTAATAAAATATAGTTAAATTTTAAAATATAAATATATTAAATAATTAATATTTAAATATATTTTAAAATCATTTAATTGTAAAATGGTGATTGATTATCATTATCTGTTAAGTAAAACTAATGGTTAATGTTTAACAATTAAAAATGCATTTTTTAAATTGAAGGAATCAAACTAAAATTTGATATAAATTTAAATAACCAAATATATATTTTATGTTTATAAATATCACTGTGGCGTATACTTTTGTTGAAGTCATATCATGGAGGCTATTTTATTTCTAAAACAGATTATACTGACGTCACATTATTAGTTTTTTAAATTTAATGTAATAGGATGTGAGACATTGTGTTAATTAATAACAGTAGCGATTATTTAAGTGATGTTGACTTTTCACTTATTATTGCTTGAGAGAAGAAATACAAATATTTTACCAGAAAAAAGAAGAAGAAATACAAATATCATTTAAAGGTATGATTCTAAGTTTTTGCTATTTACACTACTGTTAAAACAGTAGAATGATTTTAATGGAAAATTGAGGAAAAATTTCTCGTTAGAAAATGAGACATGTTCAATTACACATATAAAAACTCAGTTATGTGGAAGCTAAATTATATATAAGTGTAAGGTCTCATTTTACAATTAGTTTCCCAACAGGGAACCTTTCCCGATTCTTCCTGTTAAATGTTATAAAAAAGAATAACTTTAATTACATCCGTACTCACTTCAATTCTGTTTTTTCAAACAGAAAAAAAAAAAGCTATCCTTACTTCAGTTCTAACATTTCCAAAGTCATGTATTCGCATTCCCAAAAAAAAACATGTTGCTTTGAAACATACATGAAAATGGTTTGTACCCAAAAAAAAAAAATGAAAATGGTTACCCTATTCTTTAATTGGACCCCATAAGCAAATAAATGTCATGAATGGGGCCGATGTAAGATCAAAGCAGGAGTTAATTGTGTTAGTGGGCCAGATATTCACAGAAGATAAATATTAAGAAGCTTATCTCTACAGAGGGAACTACCCATAAAAGACTCTAACTTATAAAAAACTGAGTAAAGTATCATGGAGTGAAGCTAACTAATTACGAAAACTCGTTTGATGAGCCGGGAGAACTCGGTAAAGCCGAAGAACTAGGTGGAATGGGGTTTGAGAGAAAGGATTAATATGGTAATACTTGGAATTTTAACAAATCACTGGAGGACTTCAATGCCATGGATTAGGAAAAATATAGTGACAGAAAGTGAAATCATGGTGCATAATTGGCAGCCAACCAAGGCTAACAAGGCATCCAATCACATGATGGTCAATTGATAGCCTTGTTGTACACAATCATGCCGAAGGGAGTATTGAATGAGACAGAATATAACAAGGGAAATTGTGTACAGGTCCCAAGGGATAGAAAAATCACCATTAGGTTTTTGGAAGTCATGAAATTGAATTAGAGTTCTATAAAACTTGAATTATATTAATTGCAAATATAAAAAAGCCTCGTTACCCCTAGTTATTTGAATTGAAAGCTGAAAGAAAAGGGAGTGAAAGAGAATAAGTAAAAATATTTTTTCACATTTGTAATTAATCTAACCCAAGTGCCATAAAACTCCAATTTAATTTTATAACACCGAGGGATCTGATGATGATTTTTTTCTATCCCTAAGGACTTGTATTCTATTTCCCCATAATAATATAAATAAATAAAAAGTTATCTAGCTTCTCACTTTGAAAGTGATAGAATCATTTGGGAAGTGGAACCGACCAACCATGTTGTTATAAGTATTTACGATT
>QFDD01010115.1:0-10166 GCA_006871305.1 Vachellia collinsii
TTTTTTTTTTTTTTTTTTTTTTTTTTTTTTTTTTTTTGGGGGGGGGGGGGCGTGTGTGTGTGTCTATATACTATAAATTGGTTCCGCACTCTTGGTTAAAGTTGCATGAGTCAAAAACTTCACAAGTTTAAACTTCATCGCCCCTTTACACTGTTGTTAACTTCTAATTGAAAGTACTCCAGAGACTATTTAAGTGATTGGCATAATAATATATTATAGCATGATTGAACAGATAAAAACAGCAAGAAGCTTAGATCTATGTTATATATTTATGCTGACCACAAATGGGTATAACTCGGCTGACAAGTGAGATTTGTTCCCCAATATTTGTCTCTACGAAGGTGGAAAAAAAAAAGATCTAATTTCTGATACAAATGGAAAGAAAATAAAAGGGGCTACTCTCGACGCTGTACATCTATGTAGGCAACTAAAGAAGTAAGAAAAGGAATAAGATTCCCCATATAACGGTGTTACTATTTACATTCTAACAGACTAGAATTGCATCTAAACATGCCTTGATGGCAAAGCTCCAAGATTAGCACCATCACAAATTTCTGCATGAACCCTCCAGAAATTATGTTTAAACAGCCACTTCCATAAGCTCCACGGCTTTAGATTCCTCCCCACAAGTCCCATACACCTCCATATCCCTCACTTCATTATCAACTCTTTTGTTGTCATCCTCGTCATTCTCTTCCTTGCTTTCTTTGTCATCGTCATGGTTATCTTCATTATCACAACTTCCATGTTGCTCGGTCTCGACAACTTCAGTACTTGTCTCTTCTTGTGAAGGGGGCTTGTTGTCGATAACCCGGTTCATGTCTTCAGCAACATCATTCAGTGCATTAGACTTCTCACTAATAGGAACATCTTGACATGAAATAACAACCCCAGAAGAGTCAACATCTTTAGTGGTGGATGGGGGGGACACTGAAATCTTTGTGTTAGAACTGTTAACTGCAAATACAGTAGAGGCTACATTAGGCTTTATCTCAATGTCAACCCATCGGTCCCCCAGCCAATCTCTTGATACTCTTAGATCCTTCTTGCACACTTTCCTTAACAGAGCTTCACCTGACAACGCCAAAAATGGTTATGTTGCAATATTGAGGATGATGAAATAATTTTAAGAAGAAAGATAGAAAGCGAAGGCAAAATAGTTACCCGGGAAGTAAACTTGCACATTATCATCATCACCGTCATCAATTTCACTTACAACTCCCTCCCACCAACCATCACTCCACCATGCATCTACTGCAGTTCCGATCTCCACAGCCAGTTCTTGTTGCCCCTCATAAGTTGGGGCCGGCCTGATGGTGGGCCGGCCAGAATGTCTCATCCCAAGTTTATCAGGCATGGCAAGTTTGAAAGCAGGGATCCATTCCTACACAATGGAGAAGATCAAGTGTTTTAAATTCAAAATTGACGTTGGTAAATGGTTTGCATTGAGGATACATATACAACTCAAGCCTCATGCCACAGACAGTTGAATCAGACTCTAGTTGGTCAAGCTTGCAAAACACGTCAAAGAATCACTCAACTAAGAATCCTAACAATGCAAGAGCTCAACCATACCTCAAGATTACAGCCTCCATCTTCATCCTGCACATCATTGTATTGAACTTTTATCTGTTTCCGGGATACTTGCACAACTGTACACCTGAACCAGCAGCCTCTGATGCCACTGTCTTGACAGAGTAGCTCTATCTTGTCATCAACCTTGTGTTTGGAGCTATACCAGGGCTGATAATCAACCTGTTTCCGGGAAAGCAATCTCCTATCTCGCCTAGCATAATCTACATTCTCCATGGTTTTGTCCACCATCATTTGTTGACTTCTACTTAATTTCCTAACTCCCTGGCAATCTATCAAAGGCTGAGAAAACCCTCTGCCTCTTTTGTTCCTCTTACCTTCAGGCCTTACATCATCACCTAGGCTCAACTCATCATCATCTTCTGCAAGGTTATTAACTTTAGCATTTCGGAAGGAATCGAGGTTCAAGCAAGAGAGAATTGGCTGATCATGGTAGCCACGCAATTTACTCAAGTCAAAGGGCTTCACTTTGTTGTTTCTGAATTGCCTAAAGCACATATGGATTCTATTTGATGAGGCAGGAGAAAAAGCAGGTAAGAGTTTTTCGTAATGTTCCCGATTTAAGACTGTGGCAGGGCCATCAACACACTCAGCACTGATTACTTGAGAATAAGATGTGATAAAAACTTCTTGAGGGTGAGGGTTTCTCACAGGAATTACACCCTTCACTTCCTGATTATGGTGAAACCACCTCACTTTAACCTTTTTCTGACCCCTCCTGTCTTCGTACATGTCCTCCAAATATGCAATATAATGATTCTCTCCCGTTGCCATGACAAAAACGAAAGACTGAATCTGGAAACCAGAAAGACAAAAGGAGTGTAACAAAAACTGCCCACATGTAATTGTTTTAAGCAGAGAAGGAAACAGAGGAAAGGAAGTTTATATTAACACTGACAATAATAAAAAAACCTACGCCACAAAGCAGGGCTCAAAGCATATAGCCAAAAATTTCAGAAATTTTTATTTAAATGCCCCAGAAATTCTTCTATATAAGATTGCTATAATTCCTAATTTTGAAGAAATTCTCATAGTAGTCCTTGATTTTAAGTTTAAGACATGCTTACTGCTATTTTGATCCCATTCCTGTAAAAAGCAGGATAATGCTTAAGCTGTTTGCCACATGTCCAGGCAATGCCTGACCAAACAATGTCAGAATTGTGTCCTTTGAAGCTGCTCATTCGAAGGCCCTAGGAAAGAGAGAATAAACATAAGGAAAAAAACAATTCAAAATCATCAACTACAAATGGAAAATAAAGAAGTGCGATACAGAAAAAGAAAAGAGAAACAAATATACCTTATCAGATATCTGTGTATGCAGATCAATAAATTCTTTGAGACTGCTATTTGTGGTCTCATGAGCTTGTGTCAAGTTGTGACTTGGCAACGCTGCAATCAAATTAGGATCCCAGTTATATTCCTACTATTACAAAATTATTTTTGCTAATTGAACACAATTCTATAAAAGAAAGACAGTATCCAAAAAAAAAAAAAAAAGCATTCAGCTCCAACCAAATACCCTATAAAATTTTACCCTCATTACTCCCGTCAAAGTCATGATACTAACCAATAATATCTGCATCAATCCAAATCTTACTGCACAACCAACTCCCGCATCAATGGTTAAGCAAAAGCAGGGTTGTTACTTTTTGTCATGTCAACCGTATTAATGGTCCCAAAACAGAAAAATAATCAAATAATAGACAGGGAACAAGGATTATCGTGATCACTTATCAAATTTGTTTGATTCCCTAAGCTACAAAAACATGTAAACATTTTTATAAAAAGGCAAAACAATAATCTGCAAGTCAAGATTGACATGTGAGAACTTGAAAAAAATATGAAACTTTGGCAAAGAAAGATGTGTTTACACACAGAGATAGGGATATATAGAATACATATTCCTGCTTAAAATTTTATGACTGTGAATCTTGAATGCCGCATCATACAAGAGATATCAGCATTACGTGTCATTGATTGTCAATTCACACCACTTGATGGTAAGTTTGTAACTCAGACAACCAGAACATCTTTACATGTTTTACAATAGAGGTAAGATAATGAAAATAAAACTACAAATATAAAAGGAACAGTGAACTTACCACTCTTGTCTCCCAGCTGATGCTGCTTTGATAGCATTGATGTCAACCAATCCACCACCTCTCTTCTGGACCTCCATTTGAAACCAGCATGGGTAGCACCCTCCTTCCCACAAACTTCAAGAAACTCATCAGCAACAACATAAAACATATGTCTCAGGCTCCTCTCAGTTCCCACAACTGCAAGTATGGAATCCCCAGCAGAATCCTTCAGGTAATAGTGGACCACACGATTGCCACGCTCCTGTGAAATAAACTGCTCCTTCCATTCTACAAAACGGCGATCATTTGTGGCCATCTTGAAGGAAACTCCAGAGGGGGGGAGTCAACAGAGCTCCAGGAGTGCACTTGATTTCAAAGCAATGGCAAAAGGTTCAGATCTTTTTTAAAGGAAACAAGACAATTTCTCAGGAATAAAGCAAGGATCCTCTAGCAAAATACCATTCAAAAACCCAAGGTCTCCTTACCCCACAGAAAGGGGCTAATCAGAAAGCATAAAAAGGTGTTTAGTTAAAAGGGAAAAATAAAATCAGAATCCCCAGAAATACAGAAATCGAATGTCTTGCAAAAATTGAGAAACCCTAATCAAGAAAAGAGTCATGCTCGCCCAGCCGATAACTTGAAACTACAAACAAGAAAAACCCAATTAAGTCCCTCAGCAAAAGATTAACAGGACTCTTCAATTCGAATAAGTTAATCCAACATCAAGAAGGAAAATGTTTTCCGCAATCCCACTAGCCACCGAAGAACCATGATCCTCCGCCAAAATTCACAGCGGTACAAATCGCCAGAACTGGCCATTCCACAAAATTGACCAGCATTAGAGCAACATCTACTTGAGTTCAACAAATAGATCAGAAAGTTGGAATCCAGAAAAAGAGATCCACAGACCCAAAACCCCATTAGGCAGAAATACCCTGGGTTTAGGCGAATCCTGCTGAGACAATCAACCAAACCCCCCCCCCCAAAAAAAAACCCAACTAGTATACACAATTAACAGCAGGTAAGAGCGAAAAGAAACTTGCAGCGAAGCTTCAGTGAACCAGGTGACGGTGATCCTGGGAGCCTAAGAGAAATGAAAGAGACGGAGAGTCTTCGGGGGTGCGGGGTTTTGTGATAGCAGTGAGAGCAACAGATGCGCCACCGGAGGGGGGTCAGAGACGAGGAAGGGGAAGAAGAAAGTACATACCCAGAAATTGCCATGGAAAGTGTGAACCGAGAGCGGAGCCTAGGAAATGCACATCCAATGCAGCTCAAGAAAGAAACAAGATGGGATGGGAGGAGCAACAGGGAAATGGTTAGGAAAGAAGAAGCAGGGCAGGCTCTGAAATTACTGTCACGTCCTTTGGGTTTGACTAAATTACACGTCTTCCTCTTATCTTTTCAATATTGCAAGGTGCTTCCACCTCTTAAGGCCCAAACAAAACTTCCCTCTTCTTAGGCCCGATTGTTATAATGTATTTGATTGTGAAAATTACACAAGTTTAGTTTCTTCACAAACCATTAACATGGTTGAATTTAATGGAAGGAATTAATTTATCATAATATGATAAATTAAAATGTGAATTTTTGTTAAGAAAATATATATATTTAATACCTGATTATATTTTGAATATGATTCTTTTCAGTAAAAATATGTATGTGCTTGGTAAAAAAAAGTTTTTTTTATAAACCAAAATATGAATTTCTGATAAAAATGTTGAAAGTGTTGCTCTTATTTAATGGCTGACAGCATCTCGAATAAAATAACTATAAAAAAAAGATACAAGTTTACACACGCACTAATTTGCCATTTTGTGAAATATCTAAGGTTTTTGTTTAATCTTGCATCGAAAGTTTTTGTTTAAAAACTATAGGTGTTTGAAAAAAAAAAATTAGATTAATATTGTTTTAAAAATGTTCAAAAGGAGCACTACTGCCTTCAACGTTTAAAAATGTTAGGGGTTAAGCAATTTTGGTATGTTTTTAATATTTTTGGAGTAATACTGATCCAACAAAGAATCTAGGGTACACAAAAAGGACAAAATTAGGTCACATGCTTATTAAAAATGGACAAAAATAGAGAATTAAATGTAAAAAAGTGTTTAGGACAAATGCACCAAACCAAGATGTCCATAGACAACAAGGTCTGAAAAATGTCTGTTTGACTTGTAATAAACAACTAAGAAACACTTTATTTTTTTCCCCTTTTCTTCACATGTCTTTTGGCACAATGTGCGAAAGTTTTTACACAAAATCTATTATATTTGTGTTTTATAATGCAAATAATGGAGAAAAATTACTTAAACTTATATATATAAAAAAATAAACTAGTTGTTGAACATCTCAAGTTCAAACATATGTAAATACAAACAATGTTATTGAGAGATTTACTCATAATTAGGCTTAACAATATTCAAATATAAGTTAATCAACTAATCATGTAAAAAAAAATTAGTTGGTGCATCACCATTAATTAGTCCCAACAATATTTAAAATTGACTTAATCAAATAGCCCTATAAGAAAACTATCCTTTGCATAAGCCACAGCTACAGAATCCAAATGTCCTAATCAACTATTAGCCTTATTAATGGTAAATTATGAATGGTAATAAAATTTGATATGAATATGACTCTTTTTATGTGTCTATTTCACTGAGCTAAGTTAGATTACCATACCAATTGAAGGAATGATTTTGTTTATTTATATTAGCTCTATAAAATGTTTAGATTAAGATCATTAAGGAGGTTATTTCTTCAAAGTACTACTGAGTGAGAACCGATCTGAGAAAGAAGATCTCGTTGGGAAGGTATTAAGCAGTGCAATGGAATGAGATGGCGGCGAGGATCTAATCCAATAAAATTCTAATGCATTGTCTTTCAAACTAAATTTATGAACACATCCAAATAAAATCAAATCCAACAACAACATAAACTCTGAAATTATAATAAACACTTACTATATATGTATATACATATATCATATTCATTATCTAATCTGATATCTAACAAACAACTAACATCTATCTCTTGCTCATGTATATGCACCGCTCATCACTATCCTCTGTGAATAACTCTCACCAGAATACTTCTCTAACTAATAGCCTTTGTTCTTCTTCTTCTTCTGCTGCTTCTTCTGCTTCATCTATTAGCCTTTCTACTTCTTCTCTCAAGAAATCAATGACCTCTCTTAGGAAATCCATCATGAGAATCACACAGCACAAGAATATTCCGTATCTAAAAGGTGTGGCCCACTTGCTGCGAGAGTAGAGAGCGGAAGAGAATCTGGCCACACTGTACAAGGTAACGGAAGTAACCGTATAACCGAATTTACTGTGTAAAGAGTCCATCTGCATTCTTCCGCTGGTGTCGTTATATTTGATCGGCATCACAGCCAGTCCGGCCACTACACATAGCAGCGCCATTGTATTGATAATCGCATGCAGATTCTTGAGAGTTTCTGGCATCAGGATTCCAGAGATGATGATGATGATGATGATGCTTAGTGGGAAGGCAAGAAAGATACAGAGAGGAAGCTTCCATGGAGAAGCCATGGAGGAAAGGAGGGAGGGCTGAAGACGATGAAGCTCGTGAATGAAATATATGAAGATGAGGCTTAATTGATAAAGAGTATAATTAAAGGAAGAGTTGAGAATCCTACTGATATATATACACAATAAAAGGGATAAGAACTGATATGTGATATGATAATTCAATGCATAATTTATATATGGATATAATGACGGATAAAACAATTAAGATTTTGGTACAATTTAAATTTTTAAGTGTGTTTATATATATATTGAATATTTTTATACATTGTGATATGATTGAATCATGCTGTATTTTTTATTTTAAAAAAATAATTAAGTGATATATTTTAATTTACTTGGAAGTAGACTAATAATATTTTAGGTCAAAAAAGATTAGAATTAATAAATGTTAATTTATTTATTAGAATGCTAGATGCTAGTTTAAGATAAACTCGATCGGATATATGATATTTATATAAATTTATTAGAGAACAATTATATACAATGTTAGGGAGATTTATGGTTACGTTCAGTTCACCCGAATTTATTTTTTTTTTAACAACCGGCGAATAGAAAATTGCAATAGCTTCATCCGTGAAGGATAATTATAGCTACCAATGACATATTTTACATTTTTACCCAAAATAAATTACCGACATAGTTAAGTCTAATGTAAAGGGTTAATCTCTTATAACTTAATGAATCAATATTTAAATGTTTATTAAAAAATATATTCATATTTAATGTCTAACAATATTTTGAATATGAATTGTCATTTAGATAAAAAAGATGTTATTTTTTTCATTGACATGCAATAAAATATATAAGACCCTTATATATGTCCTTAATTAAAATTATGTTGTCTATAAGTACACCTTTATCATTTTGAAAAGATAGTTCCAAAAACTTTTTTATATCTTAATTTTTAGACGGGTGGATTTACAACTTATGCACTTATAAATTAGTAAATATATATTATTTTCAATGATTTATAAGATGTCTATTTTTTGCTTTTTTTTTTTGTGTTATTTGGATGAAAATCTCAATGAATTATATATATATAATAAATTAAATTTTTACAAAAAATATCTCCTTATAATATTTTTTTTTAATCCACATACGTTGCAACTTAAGAAGAAACAATTATCATTATTATTCTTCTTTTCTTTTAAAATGATACATGCGAACCACCCAAGTGTAGTTAAAACCATTTAAATTTACAAGTTCTATATTCTTGATTTTTTTAAAAAAAAAAAACAGAGAATTCCAATTTTTTAAAGAAGTATATAAACATTACTATGTTGGAGAGGAATAAGAAGAGCACAGATAATGAAGTCAAATTCTTGGTTATTAGGAAAGCAACAAACTTCTCACAATTAACAATTAATTTATCTTACTCTTAAAATAGAAGATTCAAGTTACTCATCCTATCTGTAATAAATATTATATAATCCCAAACACTCACAGCACAATGTTACATTGTCTAACTCTTTATATAGATTTTAGATCATTAATTAACCAAATAATTAACACTAACCACCTAAATTAACTCATCATTCTAATAAAGTATATCAACAACTTGCTCAATTATTAATCTCTAATAATAAGGAACCTCCTAGCCATGGCTAGCCTTCATCCCTATATGTTGTCTTCAGAATTCCCAGCACCTTCCTCCTCCTTCTTCCTGTTCTTGCACACCAGAAACCAAGTGGTGACTTCCAACATGAGAGCCACACAACCCAATGAAACTATTATTCCAAAGTAAGCATTCTTCCCATTATGGTGGTGGTGATGATGATACTGGCTTGAAATGGAGAAGCCTTTGAACATATTGAAGATGGCAAGAACAATAACTCCATAGCCAATCAGATAGTGAGAAATGTTCCAAAAGATCCTTTCTTTGTCTTCTTCCTTAGGCCTATAATTCAAAGCAAGTACCATTTGAATAGTTGAAGCAAAGAATACAGCGAATCCAATGTAGCCATGAACAGAGAATTGTTCACTCATAATTCCAATGTAAATTCCTAGAACCACACTAGTGGTTCCAGTTAAATATGATAGAATCTGACAAGCCCTATGAAAATTAAACCAGAAAGATCTAGATCTTTTAAATGCTTTCAAGTAACGAGCCATCATTGCTCCTATTGGCATCAGAATCCCCCAACCTATTCCACTCAATATTCCATGAGCCTGAGAAAGAAAAAAAAAACATTACAAATGTAATTAATGTGTGGCTCTGATATCATGTTAATAAAGAAGAATATAAAGAGATAGATAATAGAATTATGTTATAACCTTCCTCTTTGGTGAGACATATAAGCCACACTTTAAGACTCCTATTTACATAGTTTATAAGAGTTCATTGTAGAAGATGTAATAGAAAAGGGCAAAAAAAAATTAATTAAAATTTTTTAACCCGACTTATCTAATTATTGTTTTTTTAAATCCAACTCAATTTTTTTTCCCTTCCTCCTTACATTTCCTTTTCCTTCCTCTCATACCAAACGGCCCCTTGATGATTCTAACAGAAGTGAGAATAGGCTTACTTTTATGATTAAAATATCTGACTTATCCAAATTCTCATTATCATCATTGGAAACTTGGGCAGTGACAGGATCTATCTGACTAGAAGGAGATTGTGGAAGCTGAAACTTGGAGTTTGAAGAAGAAGAAGAAGAATGATGGTTGCCTGTAAGAAGTGACAAGTCAGTACAAGATTGTGACTGTGAGGTGGCTGTGGTGATGGTGAGACCAATGAACAACAGAACCAAGAAGAAAAGAAGCTGCCAAAAAGAATCCATGAAATAGAGAGAAAGAAATGCAAGCTTTGGAAATTTGATTAATGAAGAAATCCATGAAGTGTATCGCTGTGTGGTTAAATTTATAGACTCATGAAAATGATAATCAACATGCTTTGATAACTTCGTTAATCAAATTTTATTGCTATGTTTATATTTTTTTT
>QFDD01010117.1:0-11410 GCA_006871305.1 Vachellia collinsii
ATTAGAGCGGATATTCCTTTTCGAAGGGTGGAATCAAAATCTAGCGTCAAACAAATAGGTATAACTATTGAGTTCTATGGTGTCGAACTCAATAGAGTTAGTTATTTATTAAGAGTGGAATTTATGATTTTTGGGTTATTAACCTATTTCACCATAATTAATGGAGTTAGTGACACATAGGCAAAATTAACAGTGTTAATATTTGGTTTAAGTCCTTTTAAAACTATGAGGACTAACATTTTTTGACAAAGTAAATTTCAGGGATCAAAACCAAAACTTTTAAACTTCAGGGACCAAAACCTAAATTAGGACAAACTATAGGGACCAAAAGTAGGTTAGACTAGTCCACATAAGCATTGACCATATATAATCATCAGGCCACGTCAGCAAACATAACGGCTTCAACGACACTCAGCAACTTTAACGGTGTTAACTTCATATTTAGGGCCTTTTGAAACTATAAGGACTAACTGTGTGAAACGGACTAAACTTCAAGGACCAAAAACAAAACTTTGAAACTATAGGGAGCAAAACCCAAATTGAAGGAAACTATAAGGACCACAACTTAGTTTAACCCTTATTATTTACTAACCATTAGTTTAAAAAATTCTTTGATCGATGTGTCCTTCCTTTTTGGAGGTAGTAGCTTTATCATCTCCATATTTTTCAAAGATTTAGTGTATTTATTATTTACTAACCATTAGTTTAAAAATTTTCCTGGTCGTTGTGTCTTACACTTTTCAAGGTTGTAGCATTATCATATCTCCTTCTTTTTCAAGGATTTAGTGTATTTATTATTTACTAACTACTAGTTCAAGAAATTCCTTGGTCGTCCCTTTTCAAGGTAGTAGCTTTATCATCTCTCCCTCTTTTTCAACAATTTAGTGTATTTATTATTTACTAACCATTAGTTTAAAAATTTCTCAGTCATTGTATCTTGCCCTTTCCAAGGTGGGACATTCATCCTCCCTCTCTCAATGATTTTTTTTGTATTTATTATTTCTTGGTCGTTGTGTCTTTTATGACACCTTGCTTATTTCCTTTTTACCTTTACTAGAGACCACTATTGAATCCCTCTAGTTCTTTACAAACTTGGAATGGACCAAACAAATGAAATTCTAAAGTTAGCCAAAAGTTACTATTCATTTGGTCAAAATTTATATTTTTGGGCCAACTTTGAAAATTCATAACTAATTCTAGAAAACTCAAAATCGAGCAGTTCAAGTTTCTAACAGGCCTTTGGCCACTTCACTACCGTCTACACAAAAGTAATGAAATAATTTGATATGTTTCCTTGCGTTTCACTCAATTGGATTAATACTTAAAGAGAGGACTACAAGAAAGAGAGCACTAGAAAAGATCAATCTAAACCCACAATTGTAACTATCATAGAAAAGACAACATAGCATCAGTTCACCCAAAGTGAACCCAAGGTTATAGATATCCAGCACTTCTAAAACTCTTAACAGCAGAGTACTTAACAATAGGCTACGATAGACAGAGACACTAAAAAGGAAACAATACAAGAGCAAGCATCTGATCGAAGGGCCCAAGTCACTCAAAGGAAATAAAGTAGGGGGAAAGCAATCTCTTCTACTTAATATATATACCAACCCAATCTCAATACAACTTATGGAGAGGCAAAAATGGAAGCCCATGAAGCTGTAACTAGGTCCAGTTCAATAGCGCCCAATGATGATCGATAAGAAAGGTCAACTAAAGCATGGATTCCCACTACCAATCCATTCTTAAGCATGAGTGGCCCTAGCTCTAGCTATAGGCACTATAAAGCCTAAAGAAAGCCACAAGCTGAGCAAGGATATTCCCTTGTAATTAAAGAGAAGCAAAAGCATAGCACTCGTGGCACACTTACTATACAAATTCGAGAAGAAAGTAGAGTTCCTATTCACCGCTACCCCTGAGTGAACAGTCTTTTCAATAAAAGAGACAACAGCTTCTCCTTCAGTGATATAAGATCAAAAACGGATTAGCTAGAAACAAGTGAGAAAATTGGAATGATGACTGTAGGTAGGACTTGTCTCTTACAACCATAGATATAAAGACACTATAAGGATGATCAGTCCTTGATATTGTCAAAGTATTAGCACGAGAATATGAGGATGCAAGCAAAGCTCACAAGAGAATATAATTCTCAAAACAAATGTCATTCAAATCTGAAAAATCAGTATGAAAACGTAGCCTATATAAAGGCTTCCAGACAACACTCTAGAATGTGAAACCCTAATCCATAAATGCTATAATGATGCCTTTATGATGATTGATTGATCTAATTGGCATCATTCAAGTCTAAAGAAATAAGGAAACTACTTAAAGTGGAAGTAAAAGACAATCTTTGATCAAATGGCCTTATTTAATGCGAACAAAATAGGAAACTAATCAAAAACTGAATTACATCAGATTTGATGCACAAGGATGTCTTCTAGATGCTTCTTGAGGGCTTTTGGACGTCAATTATTCTCCTCCACTAAGGCACATGCTTGTCACATGATGTGTTAGATGAATTCTTCAATCTGGACACCGCATGGACCTTGTACACCAATATGTGGGGCTTCTAACAATGTAATCACCATTCTTGGGCTTTTGTTGATCATATTAAATGATGCCTCTTCCAAATGAATGGGTTGTAACTCTTTAAGCTCTGTTATAAGGCAATTCAAGGCCTCCTCCATAGCTTTACTCCTTGCTCTTGTCATCGGGCCTCCAATGCCTTGTAATGGGTCTTTTGGGATGTTGGATCTCCATGCTTGAGCTTGGGTTCCTTGCTCCACGCCTTGTTCTTCATTTGAAGAATCCCTATGCCATGACCCTCCATCATTCCCTCCTTGCTCAAAAGGATTCATCCTTGAATCTACAACATCAAAGAGAGATAAGTCAGTAACATTAAAGCTAGCACTAACATTGCCATAGGAGCTAGGCAAATCTATTTTATAAGTATTGTCATTGATTCACTCAAAGTCTTGGAAAGGGCCATCTCCTCTTCATTGCAACTTACATTTCCATTGTTATGGAAATCTCTCCTTTCACAAATGTACCCAAACCCAATCTCCAGGTTCAAAGACAACCTTTCGGCGACCTTTGTTAGCTTTCCTCGCATATTGTTCATTCTTTCGTTCAATGTTGGCCCTCACTTTAATGTGCAACCCTTGAATAGACTCAGCCTTTTTCTTACCATCAAGATTAGCATGTTCGTTTGTAGCAAAGATAGTATATCCAAAGGAGAATTGGATTAAAGCCATAAACAATCTAAAATGGAGAGAAAGAAGTAGAAGAATGAACAGCTCGATTGTATACAAACTCAATATGAGGCAAAGAATTTACCCAATTCTTCAAGTTCTTTTGAATTATTGCATGTTGCAAGATAGTGAGTGTTTGATTAACTACCTCAGTTTGCCCATTGTTTGGTGAAGTAAAACAGTAGAAAACAACAACTTAGTTCCTAGCTTACTCCATCAAGTCCTCTAAAAAAGGCTAAGAAACTTTACATTCCTGTCACTCACAATGATTTTAGGCAACCCATGCAATCTAATAATTTCCTTAAAGAACAAGTCAGCAATATACACAACATCATTTGTTTTAGAACATGCAATCAAATGTGCCATTTTGCTAAATATATCAACCACAAAATCCGTAGATATATCTACCCAAGTTGAGAAGGCACAATGATTTACCCTGTCGTTAGGTATCAAAATTACTAGAGTTAAACTCTATAGTGTTGTGAGTCAACCATAGGTGTCTCTCTCTTTGTCTCTTTGCTATTAACCAACTGAATTGAAATTAAATCATGCAAATTATCTTGGTTTGGAAATGAATGATTTAACTACCTATGCCTTTATAGTTTTTACAGTTTCTTTACAACTAGCTAAAGAAATTCTACAGATGAGAAAATGTGTCAAGTCTGATTCTATTCCATGTTTGTCCACTTGGAAGATATTGCTGCCCTCACTACTTCTTTCACACATTGTAGTCACTCTTCTCATGATAATTTCCCCTTACTAGAAGGAATAAAATATTTAGGCAAGAGTGTAGATGAATTTATGATTCCAATTGACAATTGTAGAAAGATAGTTGAGAACTCTCAAAAATCATGAATCAGATTTCTTAGTTTTGATTCAAATCCACTAGATAAGAATGGAACATTCAGCAACCAAACAGAATTCTACAAGTTAATCAACAGCAAAAAATGTCACATCTAAATGAACTAATGAACATTGATTTGCCAATGCATTGATTGGTTAAATGCTTCTAATCAATATACACTACACTGAGGTTCAAAGATCAAATTGAAAGAATTAATGCATGAATCTCCCTATAGTTCAGTAGATCTGGTGTAGCTTCATCTCCCAAGTGGATCAATGGAGTTAGCCTCTCATTGCTGGAATAACATCTTCAATTATGCTCCAAGTGGCTGCAATGGTGTCTTTGAATTTCATGCAGAAATAGCTCTTGGTTCAGATTTGGAACTCTCTTCTCTTTTCTCTTTGTCTTGTGCGTCCAAACTCCCCTTTTTTCTCTCCAAATCTGGTTTTTATATATCCATCCAAAATTATGATCCTTTTAGGGTGTGTCTAGCTACATAACTGATTTCAGCTCCTATGTCTCAAATTCCAACTATTTCCATTCAAAAATCAGGTTTCTCACTTATCTTTCGGTTTCATAATTCTGTTGTTCACATGGGGATTTCATGGAGTTCACTGCGGCGGTCTCGAAAGTTCACCTCGACGAACTTGTCCAGAGATGAATGCAAATGGAGTGGAGGAAGTTGGTTGCTGTAACACCTCCTAAGAGAAAATGCTTGAAGAGTGATGGTAGTTCACTGAGGCTAACTCAAAACTTCGCTGTGGTGAACTCCTCCCGAGAGGAATTCTTGTGGAGTTTGGGAAGTTGGCTACGATAAACTTCTACAGATAGCCTCAAAAGTGGATTTTGATGTGTAAAATGCAAATTATGAACTTAAACTACCTATTAAAAAGGCACTTAATACTAATAGAAATAAAATGACACAATATAACCATTGAAATCCTCAAAGTTACCTAACTAAACATATCAAAATATGATCACATCACATTGGTAGAGGGGAATACAACCAATGGGGTTAGACTTTATACTTTACATGCCTACATGTCACATTTTTAGCACAAGCAGACACAACATCTTTTCGAATACAAGGCCAACAGAAGTGTTAATGCAAAGGAGCTATAGTTTTATCAACACCAAAGTGACCCATCAAACCACCACCATGAGCCTCATTGACAAGCAATTCACACATACAACATTTGAGAATGCACAATTTATCTTTCTGAAAAAGGAATGCATCACATCTATAATAATCATGCAACCCATATTTTTCACAAGAAGACCAAATTTTCTAAAAATCACAATCAGAGGCATACAATCATTTTAATAACTCAAATCCAATTAATCTAGCATGAAGAGAAGAAATAAGAGAATACCTCCTAGAGAGAGCATCAACAACAACATTCTTTTTACCTTGCTCATGGTTGATCACATATGGAAAGGTCTTTATGAACTCTAACCAGTGAGCATGTTGCTTTTTAAGGTTACCTTAAGACTTGGGAAACTTCAAACTTTCATGGTCAGAATGAATAATGAACTCACCTGACCATAGGTAATGCTACCAAGTTTCCAAAGTTCTTTTCAAAGCATAGAGTTACTTATCATAAATAGAGTAATTCAAGGAAGCTCCATGTAATTTCTCACTAAAGTAAGCTATAGGCCATGAATCTTGCATCAATACAACACCAATGCCAATTCCAAAAGCTTCAAATTCTACTTCAAAAACTTTGTTAAAATAAGGTAAACACAATAGTGGGGTATTGGTTAATTTTTCTTTCAAGGTGTTAAAAGCTTTTTCTTGTGTCTCATCCCATTTAAAGATCACATGCTTCTTGACAAGCTCATTTAGAGGTGTAGCAATAGTTGAAAAATCTTTAACAAATCTCCTATAGAAACTTGCTAAGCCATGAAAGCTCCTAACTTCATTAGCATTTGTTGGGGTTGGCCAATCTCTAATAGCCTTCACCATTTCTTCATCCACATGAATCCCCTGGGCACCTACAACAAAGACAAGAAACACAATAGAATCCATGTGAAAGGAACATTTCTGAAAATTTCCATAAAGGCTATTCTCCCTTAGTGTAACAACTCTCTTCCATAGCTTTATTACTCATGAGAGACTTTAGCTTAACCACTTTAGACTATTAAATTAGCTAGAATTATTTACTTAGGTGAATCTCAAAAATTCCCACTGAGTTACTATTCCTTTCGGAACTTGGAATTTTGGCCCAACTTTGAAAATTTATAACAAATTCTAGAATAATCCCAAAAAAGTGGTTTAAGTCTCTACTTAAATCTTATTACATTCTTTATAGGGGAAACATACTCATTGGAATAAGTTAAAGCTCAAACATCCCCTTAAACCATGTGAAATTTCACTATTCAAATGGTCAAAATAAGGGACTTCGCCATGACCATCTTCGGGTTCCACTACAGCAAACTTTTTGAACCTCAACCAAACGTTACTCTTTGATCATGTTTACTGTGGTGAACTTTTGAGTTAATTGTGGCAAACTCTTCCAAACTTACCTTTCTGACCACCTTCACCGCGATGAACTTTGGACTTCGCTGGGGCAAACTCTGTTGCTGTCAGTTTTTCTGATTTTTCTGCTGAACTTGTAAAATGCATAACTTTTTGAATACAAATCCAGATTGATAAAACAATAGCTCTATAGAAATCTTGTAAGATGAACTATTTTCATACAAAATCTCATGGCATTTGGAGTTCATTTGCTCAATTTATCCTATTTTGTCATGTTAAGGGCTTTGGACCCCCTTTTAGCCAAGTTGCATGCTCAATTCATTTCCTTTGTGCATTTCACCATACCACACACTTACATCATCAAGCACATAAATTACTTAGTGTAGGGGCTTAATTTACATTTATCCAAAATTTACACATAAAGCCACATAGATACACATCTAAATGATGTATACAATATATGAAACTTTTGTATCCTCATGAACCTTCACCACTTACTCTTGGATCTCCTTCCCTTTTTCCTTTGGAACTTGTGCCTATGGTTGGGCATTGGAAAGAATGAGATTTCAAAGAAATCCCAATAGAAAATATCTCTAATTAACATATCAACATGCATAATTATATATATGTATACTTAGCATGCCAAGAACTATTGACAACACCTTACTCATACTATCACATTTTCATAAGGCCAAGGCATCATTGCATAGCTACAACCATGTATATACATAAGAAAGGATTGACTTATTATATGGCTACAACCATACATCAAACATGGCAAAACAACACAACCAGTAATCAAATGCAATGTAAATGTAAAAGTTAGAGTTTATGCTACCTCGAAGCTTTAACATTCCAATGTGAACTTGAAGTGGCTTCCACTTGAACTTGGTGACTTCTTCTTTGCAATTTACACTCCTTGGATTCTGGCATGAATCTTCACTCTTCTCTTCCTTTGCTCTTCTCCACCGACCTCTCTCTCTTCTCTTCTGGTTGGCCACAAAAATGGGAGCAAAATGGACATAAGAGCCTTTTGAAATTTGTCCACATGAGTTAAAATGGGTTGTGGGGCCAACTTGCACTGAGAGCAATTTTACACTAATAAAATCTCTTGTTTGGTTAAATATCTTTTCTTTTCTCTTAATCTTTAATAAGAAGATGACAAGTGGCTTCACTATGTCCCCACAATCTTCTTTTGCCAAAAATATCCTTACTTTATCTAATTTTCGGCTACCCAAAATGCTATTTGGGAATCCTCTGATCACTAAGGCCATATTAGGCCCTTAAAAATTCCCATAATTTATAAGATCATTAGTGTATTTTTCTTTCCTCAAAACTCATTATGAAATGCCCTTAATTAATTTTCTTCCAAAAACCCTGATAAGGTAATTTTCAGTCTTCCATACTGCCGTTCTGGCAAACTGTTTATGACTATATGCTAGAAACAATTTTATAAATTAGTGCACTCCAAAAACTATTTTTATCCAGTTTAACATTACATTTATGATTCCTCTGGACAATCTAAATAATAATATTTAGCTAAAAACTCATTAAATAGCCAAAATATTAATTACGGTAAAAATTTCCTGTGAAGGGCATTTTTTGTCCATTTAACCTTAACTGAGCCTCAATTACTGATCAGTGACTTTTTCTCTACCTTCTGATGCCTAGGGTCATTTCTTGGTATTTTTGTCAAAATTACCAAAATGCCCTTGATTTTTCTTAAAATGACTGTTTTGCCCTTACATTTCTTTTGCTTGCAAAATGGCACCTTCGGCATCTCTTATGCTTCAATTCACTCTCTGGACCCTTCATTATTCAGTAGCCCATCGTTTAGCATTTATCCTCAGTTACAAAAAAAGTGAGGATGTTACACTTAGTGTTTGAAACACCTCACGCAAGTGCATAACATGGTCATCTATAGTTCTACTATAAATAAGAATATCATCAAAGTAGACAACCACAAATTTTCAAATAAATGAATGACAAAACATGATTTATCAAGCTCATGAAAGTACTAGGTTCATTAGTTAACCCAAAGGGCATAACTAACCATTCATAGAACCCAAACTTAGTTTTAAATGTTGTTTTCCATTCATCTCCCTCTTTCATGCGAATTTGATGATAACTACTCCTAAGATTAATTTTAGTAAATAATGCAGCACCGTGCAACTCATCTAACATGTCATCTAATCTAGCAATGGGATAGCGATACTTAACCGTTATTTTGTTGATGGCCCTACAGTCAACATACATCCGCCGTGAACCATCTTTCTTGTGTACAAGGAGCACTGGAACAACACATGGGCTCAAGCTTTCCCTTACAAAGACTTTTCTCATAATCACATCAACTTAACATTGAATTTCTCTTATTTCTTTAGGATTAGCTCTATAAGTGGGTCTATTAGGTAGGGAAGCTATAGGAATGAAGTCAATCCTATGCTCAATTCCTCTCAAGGGTGGAAGCCCATTAGATATCTCGTTTAGAAATAGGTCACCAAATTCCTATAACAAAGACACAACACTAGAAGGCAAAGAGGGGCTAAGCTCGTTAGTAGAAAAATAAGCATCCTTGCACACAAGCACCAAGGCTTGCTCACTCAATAATGCTCTTTTAATCTCACCTTTTCCATAAAATAAGCTCTCTTTCTTTTCCTTTTTTTTCCTCATTTTCTTTTCAGTTCTTTTCTTTCACTCTGCTTTCTGTTTCAGAATCAG
Source organism: Vachellia collinsii (assembly GCA_006871305.1). Taxonomy (NCBI): domain Eukaryota; kingdom Viridiplantae; phylum Streptophyta; class Magnoliopsida; order Fabales; family Fabaceae; genus Vachellia; species Vachellia collinsii. The sequence goes on from QFDD01010117.1 coordinate 9,296, forward strand.
AGTGACGAGCCCGAGAGGTTTCTGGCAAAGAAGATTCTGTCATTGGTGCCTTGCCCTTTTCCTTAGAACTGAGAATTGATTTAGGCTTGCTTGCTCTCGGTTTCCTAACCAATGGAGTCTCAGATGGTTGCTCCTCGGATGGCTCTGTTATCCGAACCCGTTTCGGTAGAGGAGGGCATAAAGCTTGGGATTGAGAGGGTGCACTTTTGGATGATTTCTTGGACTCGGGAGGATTTTTCGAAGACCATTTTGTGCGTGCCATGGCTTGGATTCAAGAAATTTCAGAGAAAATGCAGAGTTTGAAGTTTTCGGTGCCGACGGTGACGAGTGAATAAATTGGGGATTTAATTGGTGAAAACTACGGAATAATGGGGTATAATGAGATGGGTTTTGATCGAAAACAGTTATGAGAGTGTTTGAAACGGTTTCTGAGCAAAAGAAACGGTTGAATAGAAATATGGGTGAGAGAAATTAGGTTAACTCGAGTTTTCGAAAAGGGGAAAATGAGAAAAATCTAGTTTTCGGAGCAATTTAGCCTCGGTGACTCTCAAAACTCGAGTTTTGGGCATGCAAAAACTGAAAAATGCCCTACAACTCGAGTTTTGTTTATGAACTCGAGTTTCGGGGTCCAAAGATGAACAGGCACTTGAAAACTTGAGTTTTGTTCAGACAAACTCGAATTTTGGGGCCTTGAGTAAGAACAGACTTACAACAACTCGAGTTTTGCTTAGCTAAAACTCGAGTTTCGAGACCCTGAAACATAAAAACTCACCATAACTTGAGTTTTGTCTTCTGAAAACTCGAGTTTTACCTGAACTCTTGAGGAAACTTGAGTTTTGTTGTGAGTTGAACCTCTGGAGCCTCTGGAACTCGAGTTTTGGATTCCATAACTCGAGTTTTGACCAAACTTTCTTCCTCCATCAAGTTTAAGTCAGAAAATGCTTCAACAGAACTCGAGTTTTAAATATAAAACTCGAGTCTCGTGATCTCTGACCCATTTTTGCTCCGAGATATCTTCCAAACTCGAGTTTTCTTCATGCCAAACTCGAGTTTTCCACTTCCCGCCACTGTGAATCATTAAAACTCATTCCAGAACTCGAGTTTTGCTTGGCATAAAACACGCTCTGTTCTTTATGACGAAAACAGAGACCTGCAAAACTTTCTGAAAACACTCCGATGCTAAAATCAATAATTAATCATCAAAACATATAATCATTAAACATAAAAATACTTACAATTCATTGGGATTTACCATTCCCAATTCTCTTCTAATAATCATAAATTGTTCTCTAGCGAGAGGTCTGGTGAAGATGTCTGCCACTTGTTGATGGGTTGGAATAAATATGACTTTTACATCCTTTTTCTAAACATGATCCCGAATGAAGTGATGACGAATATCTATATGCTTTGTTCAGGAGTGATGTACAGGATTCTTGGCTAGACTGATGGTGCTCGTATTGTCGCATAGAATTGGGATTTCAGTTAATTCCATTCCCAGATCCTGAAGTTGCTGCTTCATCCAAAGAACTTGTGCACAACAACTAGCAGCAGCAACATATTCAGCTTTTGTTGAGGATAGTGACACAGTTGATTGCTTTTTACTGAACCACGATACCAGTGACCCTCCAAGAAATTGACAATGACCACTTGTGCTTTTTCTATCTGTTTTGTAACCTGCATGGTCAGAGTCAGAATATGATAAAAAATATTCATTGTTACCTTTTGGATACCACATTCCAAGCTCAGTGGTTCCAGCTAGATATCTGAAGATTCTTTTGACATTTTCTGCATGTGACTCTTTGGGTGCAGACCGGTATCTAGCACACATTCCCACGCTAAATTGGATGTCAGGTCTGCTAGCCGTGAGATAGAGTAATGATCCAATCATTCCTCTATATTTCTTGATGTCAAAGTCTTTTCCACTCACGTCAGCATCAAGCAAGGCAGTGGAGCTCATGGGAGTATCAACACTTTTGCACTGCTCCATTACAAACTTCTTTAATAATTCCTTTAAGTACTTAGTTTGGCTTATGAAGATCCCATTCTTCCTTTGTTTGATTTGAAGTCCCAGAAAGAAATTCAATTCTCCCATCATGGACATCTCAAATTCTCCCT
>QFDD01010118.1:0-11102 GCA_006871305.1 Vachellia collinsii
TGAAAACTAACATTTACATTATGTAAATTTCTTCATCCAGATCACCACTCAAAGTACAAGTTTACATATAATAAATGTAAATCTAAATCCAACGGCTAACTATTGCCAAAATAATTTCATTTAGAGCGTACAACATGTAAGAAGGTATCTTCATAGTCATTCCTTTCAGGTATCTTTATAATAAACACCTTCCTATACATGTATACCCTTTTGTAACTTATTTAGTTTTGTGGTTGCCAATTGATCTATTCACTTTTCTCTCAATTTTGAGAATCCACTTATAACCAATGAACTTTTGGCCTTGTGAAAGATCAACTGATTTTTAAACTTGATGAGCTTGATTCATTCTTAAAGAATCAATTCTCTTTTCCATTACTTTCTTCCATTCTTTCTTAGTATCAAGTTAAGACAAGGTACAGAACATGGTTTATCATAAACATTTAACTCAGTTACTCCTTACTGAGCTTATTGTTTTTCCTCTTTATAAGCTCCCACTTACAAAGATTATTAAACATCTTTGTGTCGTTCTGCATTGCCTTGTCTATATGTCTCATAAAGAGATATAGCACAAGTTCACCATTGTTTGGAAAATCATCTATAACTACCATGGTACTTTTTAATTGTTCTTAGTCGCAATTCCATCTTCATTTTCACTCAAGAAAATTTCACTCTGATTAGCTTCCACTTATAATCATTATGGGAATGCACAACATACCATTTTGGTATACTTTTAGATTTGCGAAAACGTTTAATCACAATTCATAGGGTGTGGAAAGAAGTGACAACTCTTGAGAGCACACGGTTAGATTCAACGTTACACACACTTGATAGAACCAAGAATGTAAAGTAATCCACGAAAGGTGGACATTTGGTAATACCCTCCCACTCACATTTTGTGGGTTAGTTTAAGCCATCATACACATAACCATGTTTAACAGCATTTCATGATGCATTTCAGGAAATCCATCTTGTGGTAGAGTGCATCAAAAATATTCATGATTTCTATCAGTTTATAAGATCTCATAAAAAAAATACTTAATTGATTTTTTTTTTCAACTCATTCATGTTACTATATAAAGCGTTTGAGCTTCAATTTGATATGAGATCAAGTAAACATGATTATATCATGAATAATTCTCAACAGAGAGAATAAAGTTTTAATCTCTGTCTTTTGCCCTAACAATTTAAAAACCAAATATAAAAGGATGGAAGAATTGCAATGTTCACTCGACTTGAGTTCCCTTACTGAAGAAACATTTCGTGTTGCTTTACTTGCTAGACAATTTTCAGATGAGGACATTTCATCATTGGGTGTTACAATTGAAATTCTCTATTATGTAAATTCTGGTTGTAACCATATGTCCTTGTCTAGCATGATAGGTAATCAAGTCAAAACTTGAATTTGAAGAAGCGGTAAAGCTATCGGCACTTTGAAATTACCAACAATATCATGATTAATGAACTTTCTTAAGAAGAAATATTGTGTCAATTGTGTAATGTCTATCATAACATCATGAAAGTTCATTTAGAATCCATATTCTAAATAGTATGAGATTATGAATCAATTCCATCAAAATCATGCGTATGAAACACATGAAGAGTTTAAGTTGTTCACAACTTGAAATGAACTTATAGGATCTAAAGGCCTTTAACATTGGTCATTGTGTCATCGCTTTTATAAAGCCTCTTACTTTAATTTGACAACTTATTGTACTTTATAAATGATTCTTGGTCCATATTCTCATTGTTTATGAAGTTTGAGTATTTACTCACTCGTTTGCACAGAAAGATCCTTCTCAACATGATTAATTCTTTAGGAAGTAAAGACTGTAACCTTATTTAGATTAGCATTCTTCTTCCTGCCTTTCTGTGCACTCCTTTTAAAGAGTATATTGCCTTTCTTGAATTCAGGCTTATGATATGAAAATTTGAAGGACATACTCCATAAGTGAAAACTTTTCATCCAAAGAATCTATAATTCTTTGGATGTTCATTTCCAAGCTCCAAATACCTTTGCGCATCATTATGGATTAAATTGACTTTCATGAGCTCCTAATTGAAAAGAAGCATCTCAATGAACAACTTACACTTGTTGTTCACTTTAATATGCATGATCAAGTTCTTTCTATTACCTTGACACGTTGGTAATCTCACATAAATGTTGTGTAATAGGAGGTCTTTAAGCTTGATTGTTTTCCTTACATACTTTCCGATTAAGGTACCTCCTAATTTTCTTTTCAGTGCATATCATATGGCCAAATAGGTCTCATAATTTCGGCTATGCTGAGTTGACTCCTCAACACTAATACTACTATAACCCTTGGTCAATGGTATGACTACATCTTGTAGTACTTTTATGAGACATTGAAAAGCCAGATATCACTTTTGTCCCCATTAAGTTTAGTTGTGTATTCTTGTTCTTGGTAGCCATTCTTGGCTTAATTATTAACATCATCCCATATATAGGGTTGTTCATGTTTGATGTTAAACCAAGAACATATTTAACATATAGCACATTGAGTATACAATGTCATGTACTTATATTATTCTTAACTAGAGAAATAATAACACCAATGGGTCCACAATCAAGAGAATACGTTTGTACCTCCCATCACACAGATTCCAACAATGTTATCATTATCTATCAAGAAATTTATATAAGTACCACAAATAAAATGCTCAATTGTAACTTTCAGAAAGTTTATTTTTCAAAATAACTCCCACTTAATAGAGCATTTAAAATTAGCTCCTATTAAGAGCATATAACACTCTTAGAAGACTTATTTTCCAAGAGCTCCCATTCATAAGGAGTATTTGATATTTACTTCTTCATGTATCTCAATTTTTATATTTCCATAATGTTTCAATAGGACATTATGATTGTTTCATCAAATTCTCAGTTTCTTTGATTTTGTCATATTTAATTTTAGTCAAACAAGTCTTTAAAGGGTTAAGCATTTGTGCTTCTCAAACCCAAACTTTGTAGGTTCTCTATGACCATTGTCTAACCAAGTTTAGTAGGAATCTTATATTCCTAAACCACATGAAAGAAGTAATTTTAATTATCTTAACAATATCTTAACATTTTCTATTTCCTTATAGAAATTTTTCAAATATTTTATGCAATGTATCTTTGTTTCTTTATAGAAACAATATTATCATTTGCCTTCAAGTCTTTTACAATTTCAAAAGTTTGGAGGTTGAACTGGGCTTAATTTACTTTTTCTTCTCATAAGATGGGCTGCTTATTTTGTACTTAAGGTGAAAGTTTCTTTGAATATTACCTTGATCCAAGGTTCTAATGTAGGGGAATTTATTTATTTCAGAACCCCTTGATCAAATCCTATATCTTTAGTATTTGATCATTCACTTTCACCTTCTATACAATTTTCAGGGTTAAACGAACCTTACATTGAACCATTTTCCTCTTGATCCTTTTTAGAATCTTCTCTTTCTGGGTTATCATTTGGACTCTTATGTTCAAATAAATGAAAAATTTAATTTTTTTTTATATGAACTCAATGCTTATGGAATGTGTCCAATTACTTATTTATTTTCAGAATTACCACCATGTAATTCATACTCAAGTTTAAGTTCTTCCACATGACCACATACAAAATAATAAGAAAAATAAATTCTTGGCTATGTATTTAAAACTCTCAAAATTCACATTTATCCCAAATAAAATTATTACTAATAAATACATATATTTAAACATTTTTAAAAGTATAAAAATAATAGAGTCTAACATTAGAAGCCTCTCAAATAGCTTCCTTTTAGCTCTAAAATATACCAATAATATGTCTAAATCAAGCTCTCAGATTTAGACACTTTTAGAAATAAATAGAGCTTTATTTGGAGTCCAAATGCTTTATAATACGCCCCTAGAAGGAGAGGGAATTGGGAAAAAGAAATTTTGAAAAAAAAATGATTCAAAGAAGTAAGCCCTAGGCCCAAACGTTTTTGGTCCATTTTTCTTTTCCAAATGGTTAAAAAAAAAGCGTAGCCCATACCATTTTTTTTAAACTATTTGGGCAGAAACTGATGGCCCAGTCCATTTTCCCTATTTTTTTTAATTTAATGATTATGGGCCGAATCTGATGGCCCATTCTCTCTCAGTTTTTTTTAATAAATTTCGTCTGGTCCAAAAAAATGGGCCCAAATCCTTTTTTTTTGTTTGGCCCAAATCCTTTTTTTTTGTTTGGCCCAGTATCTTCTTCTGGTCCAGAACGTTTTTTTTTTTAACAAATCAGAGGGCCCTGTTTTTATTGGGCCCAAATTCTTTTTGTCAGGCTCAATCTTCTTCTCCCAATTGAAACGCACAGTTTCAACCTTTTTTTATTTTTAGTACAAGAACGAAATGATGCCGTTTTTGTCGCTGGAGGTTGTCTTCAACCTCCAGCCGGGTCGCACCATAACCCGGTGTACGGACGGGTCGGGTCCGACGGACCCACCATCTTCTCTCCCACGTAACTTCACCGTCTAACCTCCGTTTTATGCGTTCTTGGTGTCGTTTTCTTCGTTTTTTCGAGATCTACACAATGGGACTAATTTTGTATTCTATAAAGGTTGATTTCCAGTGACCCAATCTCAAAAAACGAAAAATACATTTTCATGTTTATCCCATTGCTCTTTCACTGTTTTCTCTTGTTTTTGGGTGTCAATAAATTCGTTTTTGATTGCTCTACAAATTCATGCCAATTTTTGGCATTGAAAGAGGGTTCTTCAAAACAACCCGAAAATGAAAATTTTGATTTTACTGTATGTATATATGTTTATATGCACTGGAAAAGCAAATTATACGCAGCACAGTAAAGCATGGTCCAAAAATTTAAAGCTTGCTCTGATACCACTGAAGGATTTCGGGCGTACCTGGAATCCGTTGACTCACAGAATACCCACACGAGAACCGGAGCACCGATACGGACTCCGATTACGTTGCACAACAAATACACCATGGAAGAGAAGAAAATGTAGGGAGAGCCATTGGAGAATTTCAGTCGGGAGTTTTTTCTCTGGCTTCTTGAAAAACTGACTCTCACACCCATATATTACGTGTGTGGTAGTTACATGAATTTAAAATTCAAAAAACTATATATAGAGGGAAAACTACCTCTTTTAACCTATACATTATCTATTTTCATTTATGCCCCAATTTAAATGGGCTTGAGCCCAAATCCACAAAGGGTGGACCATCATATTCCAACAGTGACGAATCGCTGCCTACTGCTAAGAGAGTCTCCAGTGCTTCCCTGACTTAGAGAGGAATTTACTCATTGTAGCAACCCTTTAGATAAGGCATGGGCCAAAAAAAAAATTGGTGATGGTCGCTCTACCTCGTTCTGGGATGAGAACTGGTCGGAAATGAATATGCCACTTTCTTGCTTGTTCCCAGAATTTGAGAATTTGATTAATAAAAACAACAAAGTGGCCGATTATGTCACTCCTTGGGGACTAGAATCGGCAAAGACTTAACTTTTGACTCCCTCTTGAGATTATTGATCAAATCACCTGCATATACCCACCCTGTAAGGAGAAAGGAGAGAATAATTTTATTAGAGACCATCACTAATGGTTGTTTTTCTGTTAAATATGTATATCACTTTCTTTGTGCAAGTAATCTACCACCCAGAGATGGTGTCTAGAAGGTGATTTGGAGGTGGTAAGTGCCAGAGAAGATCAAATCCTTCATGTGGCTTTTTGTGCCCAGTCGTACTTATAAAATGAACCTCTGAGTGTCAAGAGGAATTGCAGATTCAGCCAACTGAACCTCCCAGTGTCAAGAGGAATTGCAGATTCAGCCAACTGCCCATTTAGGTGCTCTCAGTACGAAGATTCGATGTATCTAATCAAAGACTACTCTAATGCCATTAATAGGTGGAAATCTGTAGTTTCTACTGAGTGGTGGCCCTCCCTTTTCTCTTTACAATGAACTAATTGGGTAAAGTTGAATTTGAAGCATGAGCTGGGTTAGGACTTTACAAAGAAAATCCAATGGCCAACCCTTTTTGGTTACATTTGTCAGAACATCTGGGTGAATCAATGTAGCAAACTATTTGATCCATTAATGCATGTTAATAATGCTAATGCAAATGATAGTTAAGTTTCAAGCATGCACTGATAAAAGGTTTACTAGGAAAAGTTATTTTCTATCATGGTGATGCATCAAATAGGCATATGGTAGATGCTATCCCAAATGAGTACGTCAAGCTGGAAGTAAATAGCTCTACCTTACGAGATGGTAGAAGTGGGTGTGGTGGAGTTATCAGATGTTGAGACAATCATTGGATTAATGTTTTTAGTTGCAAATTAGCCACAATCACTCAGCAATTGTGGAAATAATTGGGATTATTAATGGTCTTACAAGAGATTGTGATATGAAACACCCTTTTCCCAGATGTCATTGAAGAATCTAGGCTGTTGGTTAATAGAGATTGACAGGTCTTGCTTAAGTATGACTATAGGGAGAACATTGTGCTTGTTGATCATCCCTCTAGAGTAGCTCATAGTAGTGATAACAATTTTTGCATTTATGACCAGCCTCCTTAGCAGTTAACGAGTGTTGTTTTGGATGGGGGAAAACCATATTAGAGGTAGTTATATTTTTTCTCAATTTGCAATTGGTACTTATATGTAGTTTTCTCCTAATTCATCATTTAATTTTACTTTTTGACATAATCACTCCTATAAGTTTGATCTGCTAGCATCGTTAGCTCATCTGTAAATGTGTTAACAAAGCAAAATTAAAAATTTAATTAAGAAGAAAAAATACATAAGCATCTAATTAAAAATTTGAGAAAGGTATAGCTATTCTTTTTACTGGGTTTTATTATCATAGTTTGTATTGGAAAATTTGGTTTATGCAAGTTTGAAACAAAAAATTTTTTTACATACTTATTTTATAAATTTTAAATCAGATTTTTCAAAGAAAAAAAGAGAGACTACAATAATATTACTCAAAAAAAAGGAGGGGACTGCCCTGTGGGATGATTTTGGGTTTTTTTCCTTTCGTACGGCAAACAGTAAATTTTTTTACCTATATGCTACACCTCAGAAAAAATTTACTCAGATACTATACTTTTCTTAAACTCGCCCATTTGCTAGGCGAGTTTAAGAAAAATTTTATCAAACTCGCCCACCTGCTAGACGAGTTTGATATATTGCGAGTTCCAAAACTTTAAATATTTTATTAATAAAAAATATTAAAAAGGAAAAAAAAATAATTTTTAATAATTTTTTAAAATAATTATTTTAAAAAAATATTAAAAATTATTTTTTTTCCGATTTTTAATTTATTTTTTTATATTTGTTTGATAATATTTAGATAAAAAGATAGGTATGAAAAATAAAAGGTAGTGCATTTATAATTTCTCTCTTTTCTCTCTCTTTTTAAATTACAAAAGGTAAATGAATAAATTTGAAAAATAATTTCCGCGTTGATTCAATATCCCTTTCCTCCCTTATCAAATCTTCAACAACCTTATCATTCGGAAGGAAGGGGATATTGAATCAACGCGGAAATTATTTTTCAAATTTATTCACTTGCCTTTTGTAATTTAAAAAGAGAGAGAGAAAAGAAAAATTATAAATGTACTACCTTTTATTTTTCATACCTATCTTTTTATCTAAATATTATCAAACAAATATAAAAAATAAATTAAAAAACGGAAAAAAATAATTTTTAATAATTTTTTTAAATAATTATTTTAAATAATTATTAAATTTTTTTTTTCCTTTTTAATATTTTTTATTAATAAAATATTTAAAGTTTGGTGGATGAGTTCCAAAAATTTTTTTTTAAAAAAAATTAATATATGTTTGATAAAATTTTTCTTAAACTCGTCCAGTTGAACGAGTTTAAGAAAAGTACAGTATTTGGGAAAATTTGTTCTGAGGTATAGTATATAGGTAAAAAATTATACGCCGAAGGAAAAAAACCATGATTTTGTGCATATTAGCACTAAGCAACAAATAAAATCCTTCTCTTCAATCTTCCCCTCTTAGATGATCTCGCCGGTCTTCTCGGTTCGTGCCGTGCCTCTCCGGCTCTTTCACTCACTCTGTCATCGGCGGTTGGTCTTCTCTTCTATTCCTCCCTGCCACTCGTGCTCAGTCTCGCATTTCTCCCTCTCAGTTTGTTGAGGCTCAAGTAGGTTAGTTCTCTTAGTTCGTTCTCCGCTACTGCGTATTGACTTGTTCCTACCTGCGTTTGATAATGTATGTTCCTTTCTGATGCAAAGCAGTATCCTCCAATCTTTGCTTTCTTCTCAATTTCTTTCATTGACTTTTACTTTAAATTTACACACTCGCTTCTCTATTTGTTTGGCCGAAAATGCACCGCTGATGATCTTCCTTAATGGTTCTATGTTTATGAGATATAGGAAACTTAAAAGTGGAGGCAGAGCAGAATGTATGACGTGAGCCTATCAATTTTTTATTTGTTTATTTTTTCCAAACAATCCATTTTGTACGAGACATTTGAATGTTTCCTAACTAAATTAATGGTCCTTGGAGTTATAAAGAACTTTCTAAAATAGCAAGCGATTCCCTTTTGCTTGAAGTATGTAGTTCGTCCAAAGTATCGACAGAATGAACCTGGAAGATTTCCAATACGTTTCTACCTTCAGAGCCAACTAGTTCAGACTGAAGCCATAAATGAATGAGCTCTAAAGCTTTCAACTCAAAAGTGAAAGTCTGAATCTTTCAACTTACTAGAATCCTTTAGGTGAATTTCAATTTGTACTGTCTTCAAATAGATACGGACTAATTTCATTGTTTGAGTTGGTGGTTCTTGTCAATCATGCGGAAAAAAATCTAATTGAGTACTGAAGAAAGGAAAAATGTTATCTGGCTCACTAGGAATCGGTGTAGTAGGTAGTAACAGAATGATAACGTAAAACAGTGCATTTTCTTTTAAGGGAACATCTTTACAGGATTGGTTCCGTGAAATTTTCTTGTCTTTGGGCATTTCTGTATGTTATATCTAATGTTTGTATCATTAAATAAGGTTCTCTGGTTCGCTAGGAATCAGAGCATTTTCAAAAAGAGTTCCTTTATAGTGGATGAGGTTCTTAGGCTGATTGAGAAATACAAAAGCCAGGCACCTGAAATTCTAGAAGAGTTTCTTATCAACATCCTATGCTCATGGCCTTTCCTCTTTGGAGTTGTAGAAGGATTCTATTGGGTGCTCTTACTCCTATTTCTATTCAAACTATCTTTCTGATGTTGTAATGTGGCTTTCTACTTCTTCTTTCCTTTTGATGTTCTTGTATTGTAATTGATGAAGAAGAAGAAGAAGAAGACATTATCAGAGTTAGAAATCAAACTCAAACCAACAAAGATGCAAATAGATAGGAAGTTGCCTATAGAAAAGATGAACCAATAACTTGCCTCTTATCTAACCATCATTCGCTGATTATTTCTCCATGTCACTGATAACCTACCTCTCTCAGCAAGCAATGTACTTCTCTTCAACCCAGCTCTCTCAAATTTTGATTGCTACCTTTGATCCCATCCCACCATCACCTTGGAACTCACCTATCACTAGTTCTCTCAAATTTTGATTGTTAACTCTGATCCAACCCTGCTGTCACTATGGAAATCACTAATCAGCATGAAGCGGATTGCTGGTCCTCCATGCTTCAACTTGGAACATCTGACTACTCATTATCGCCCACAACCATCTTTGACTTCACCTTAGACTCCATCCTTCACACAAAGTGTAATCATTGCGAGGCACCAAACTTGTTTACTAGAGAGGAAAATTTATCAAAACCAGCAGCATGAATTTCTTTGTTTTTGTACTCGGTCAAGAATTTATGTTGCTATAATTAGGTGCTGTGTAGGCCATGAAAGTTACAGGCTCTATGCTTCTTTTGTTTTGTTTTGCTTTTTTATTTTTTCCTTCACCACATTCATTTTACTCATGTTATGAAGGAAAGAGTGTTGTGGAGAGTAGTAGATCATAAATATCAAGAAAGCTATTTCTATGATTCTCATTTCAAACAAATGGAAATTGAAGGGAAGAAGATTACACTTGTGTACAGGGCATCAATAAAGAATTTATGGTTTGTAAATATCAAGTTCTTACAATATTGCCCCATATAAAGAGCAAGTTACTTACTACAGCTAGCAGATTCTGTGAGTATTGAATGAATCAACTATTGAAAGTCATGCTGTCATAATGCAAACTGACGGGTTGGTTATTTCCTAACCTAACAATACTATTGTTGGATATTGTAAATGTGAACTTAGTGCTTTCTCATCCATTAGATTCTAATCAGAGTTTGCTCATCATTCTAAATTATATTGAAGATATTTGATGAAAGTCATATTGTATATGTCAGGAGCCTTTGTCACTGAAGGTTTGCTTACATTTTTTTAGATCTCTCTCGCTGGTAGTATTCCTAGATTGTGCTTAAGCAACATTTAGAACAGATTTTCCTAGCGAATCTAATGTTTCAGTTCTTGCTGTAGTAATTATATGGAAATGATAAGTGAAAAGGACAAGAATGTTATCTTGGATAGGAGCTGTGAGTTGATTACCATGCAAGAAAAATAAATGATTAATTAGTTGAATTATCAAGTCCTAGTGTTTGTTGTTTCCTATAGCTAAGTGCCCCTAAATTGTGTCATAGTTTGTACATGTGATTTGTAGAGAACTGTTTTTGACCATGGTTATCAAATCGGGATACGAATCGTGAATCGGAAAACCGATTTTTGGAATCGTGAATCGAAACGTATCGTGTATCGTAAGATTCACGATCATTTATTAAGGATGGCATAAATATAATTTTTCACATAAAAGACATCAAATAAAAATTTATATTTCATAAATTCAAGAAAAATTATGATTTGAAGAGTAAATAAATAATCTCCAATGTCAATTAAAATCACTAAAATTCCAAAAATTACTGCTGTACTTCAAAATTATAACTCAAAAAGACTAAAGTACTAAACATATAATTAATCACTGGCATCATCCCCAAGATCAATGTCACTCAATTCATCATCATCTTGCATCAACAATGTGACAGCCTCTTCATCATCTTCCTCCTCATCCCCAACTTCAACATTTTCTTCATTGTTGTTCTCTTGTCCTA
>QFDD01010120.1:0-11714 GCA_006871305.1 Vachellia collinsii
TTAGTTTACAATTAAATTAGTTCGCAATTAAGTTCAGATTGTAAATCTGTACATTAGCTTGCAAATACATAAATCGTTCATATTTACTTCTCTCTTTTCTATCTTCTTCGTCCTTTCTTCTCTTGCTCTGATACATGTCTGGAATTAGAGAGGAAAAGGACCAAGAAAAATAGAAAATACCCTTTCTTCTCTTCTCTTTCTCCCAAAACTACCTCTATCAATATTTTCTCAATAAGAACGAGGGTTCTTTTGCAAATTTGAAACCAAAATAGTAATATACTTTTAAATAAGGGTATTTAAAAACATATCATATGTATCATAATTTACTAACTTAAACAACTTTCTTAATTAAATAGGTTATACGTTCAAAACTGAAAGAGTATTTTATTTTGCTGTGTATTTGAACACTTATATAATCAAACACAATTATCAAATATTATGGCCTTGTTTGATTCTTTTTTACTTTTTATATTTTAAAATAGCTTTATAAATTTTTTAAATAAGGTTTGAAAAGAAAAAATAAAAAGCCTAATTAAATAAATATTCTAAAAAATTATGTCTCAGAAAAAATATATAAAAAATGTTTTGAAAAACTTATCAAACATAAACGAAAAGCGATATGACAGAATAAAAAATTTAAAAATTGTTCTATTTTTTAAAATAGATTTTTATTTTATAAAACACTTAATTAAAAACTAATCATTACACAAGTTTTTTTAAATCTAAAAAATTATTTTGAAAATAGGAAATGAGGCATGGGTATACTTTGTTCATGCTAAATTCTTGTTTCCTATAAAAAAAATTGATTCACATATGACATCATAAAGATGTGATAAAAAATCGCGTAAGAAATAATCATCAATATCTATAATTCTATGTCATGTGAGATGCGGGTCGGGTTAGCGGGGAAGTTCGTATATAAAGGGTAGAGCTGAGCTGTTCAATTTTTTCGCACCTAAAAATTCAAAGTTCAGAGAGGCGAGCCAGGAAGAAATGGCTGCTGGTTCGCTCGCAATGATACCAAGCAATGGCAGTTTGAACCCGTTGAACGCTGTCAGAATCAGAAATGAGTGGGAGATAAACTTCGCTCGTTTCTTCGCCTATCCCTCAGCCACCACCACTTGTTCCGATCTTCTTCCTCTGCCTCCTCACCGAAGGAATCGTAGTCCAAAGGGCAACTGGATCTCGTCGCCTTCAGTTGCTCTTCTCCGGCTCATCAACGATTATTCTAATTCCGATGTGATCATTTCCATCTGCTTCAACGGCGAAGTCCTCGTAAGTCCTTTATCCTTCGGCAATTTTAGACGCTTCTCCTTACTTGCTCTGATTTGCGAGTGATGGCAATTGTCTGCTTACTGGTTCTCGAACTATTGCTCTTTCTCATTGTTAAGTATTACGTGGATTTACATTCAAAACACATCAATGTTATTTAAACGGTAAGAGATTTTGGCAGTGCGTTCATGGCAGTAGACTTTGAAATATTTCAAATCGCGGTTTCGTAGTTTTAAAGGCTGTGATATCGATGCGTTAGATTGCTTGCAAGAGCTCATCCGATTGTGTTATTAATCATATGAAAAGCGATGTGACTTGAACTTTAGCAACATATTTACCTAGCCGGTAATACCGCCCTGGAAAACATACATTGATCAAATAGACCTATAAAATGTGTAGCGCTTTAATAAAATTTGAAGAACATTGTAATGTTTAATAGGCTTTCCCTGTTCAAGTATTGATACTTCGTAAGACTGAGATTGGGATGATGTTCTTTGCCAATATATGAAAATTTTCTTTAATTTTAACTTGTCCTCTACTTATCTTTTCTTGTGGAGGATTTTTTTTTTTTTGGGGTCAAGGAAAAGGGGACGTCAGTCTGCTATATATAACAAAAATATATTTATACTAAATACGCTTTGTTCTGTGCGTTAATGCACGCGCTTTTATGCATTATGCTCTTAAGTGTCACGCCGCAGCAATGCATATAAATAGAGCTGCTCCCATTTAGAACACAATGTGGCTGGTTCTTAATGAGCCACTGCCTGTTGATTTTTTTCCTTATCACCTCATTCACTGATGAATTATTTAATGTTTGACAGGAGGAGCACTACGTTTCCAAGCTGCACTTTTCCTGGCCCCAGGTGTCATGCGCATCTGAATTTCCTGCTAGGGGCATCAAAACTGTACTTGTTAGCTACAGAGACTCAGCGGGCGAGGCAAGATTGACCATTTTACTTATCTAATATCCCTCCCTTTGATCACTTTACGAAGTACAACTTTAAGTAACCTATGCAGGGTCCTTCCCATCCTAAAACACCATAAATGAGAGAGAGATGACGAAAGAGTTGTCTTTCTTGTCATGTCTATAAGCTACATGAATATTGTTTACATTCTCAATAAAATGCGTAGACATAGACTAAAAATGATAAATAAATTTAAATTTTAACTTCCTACACATAGGCTGATAGGCATATGCAAATACTAAATGCCAACATGGTTCAAGTTGCCGATAATTTTTGCATTTATGTAAGTTGCAAGGTACAACTGGACTGCTTTTACTGAAATACCAAAAAATCTGGCTATTCAGATAACTCAACTGAAGTCTTAGTTATGACACGCCTTACTTTGCAGTAATATAATCGGCTCTTCAGACAGTTGTTTTTTACTTTTTGGCAGATTCAGAAGTTTGGCGTGCGGTTTCCATCATTCCATGAAGCACAGGAATTTATAAATAGTTTGAAGGTGAAACCCTTATTGACAATCATAACATATTAACATAAGCTTGACCAATACATGAAACGAGGTCGTGGCTTGCAATGCCATTTTTCCTTTCCTGAAGTTTGTTTACTTATTTATTTTAGGGAATCCTGAAGGATAAGAAGGGACCGGAAACTCCAAACACTGACGTTGGATCAGAAATGTCGTCTCAATCAGAGTTAATGTCATCAAACAAGGACTCCCACAGGTAAGAAGTTGAACGACTGTTGTGGGTTTAAATGGAAAGACCATATAAGTTTGATGAATATCCCTAGTTATTTGCTTGTTTTTAATTCCCTTTTCCTCTTCTTTCCAGAAGTTAGGTATGTTAATCGCAAGCTATGTAAAGTATCTGTTGAGGATATATACTGATGCCTCCTTTATATGTAGAGCTGTTGAGGAACGTAGCACAATAACACCTTTTAGCACTTACATTCCAAAAATGCCCCAAAGTCTCAACAATGAAGAAAAGCGATGTTCAGATACCCAAGAAAAGGAAAGCACTGCAGGTCACAATTTTGAAGGCATATACCCTGCCTTGCCTCCCAGTTTCAGCTCATTACTAATGGATTGCACAGAGATCAACCAGGGTATGCTATTTCTCTGGTAAAATCAATGTTGGTTATGATTTCTCACCACCATTAGTTTTATTTGATTAAATTATCTGTTGCAGCTCAACAAACTGTTTCCAAGGAGTTTGATCTCAAGTCCCAAATTGTGGTACACGTCTTGAATTTTTATCCTGAAAGCTTCGGAACTGGCAAACTCTTGTTTCTTTTGTAGTTTTGTTGGTCAAGCGCTGATTAGCTTAGGCTTTCTCTTAGACGAGAATGCTTTGGAACTACATATTCTCCACTTATATTTGTTCTGGCCATAGAGAATGGTACTCCATTAGTTATTTACTTCTTTCTTCTTTTCTCGCAGAAATATATGGAAGATTCTTCCTTCCAAGGTATGATAGCATTGCGTTTTGCTTATCTCGCTTACTTTTGTAAAGTATGGTCATTTCCTTTTGTTAATCCTTTCACTTTTTCCAACACATTAGGGGGTTTACTTATAATGGAAAAGGTTACCAATCATTTTCCTTTTCCTTAGGAGTATTTTCATGTTACCCACAATCTTATTCTCCAGTATTAATCACTATGCTCTTTATACAAAATTTAAGGCCTGAACTTCAACATGCTTGTTGCCATATTTGTGGACGAAAAATCTCTAATTAGCATTATGCTTTCGGCTGTTTTCTTGAAATGTTTTTGATGCACGGTTTTGTTGTTATCAGATATTTTGTCTAAGGTGGAGCAAGTGATGAGCGAAATAGGATGCGACATGACGCTGTAGTGATCCTTCGCATTCTGTTCCATGGGAAAATGGAGCTTCTATCCTTTCACAAAAAAAGATAAAAGAAAAATGAGCTTCTACTCTATCCTCTCCTCTGTTTTAATACCTCTTAACAGCAACCGACACATAACCACTGACTTGCTAATCTGCGGTTTTGATGGCATCTTTAGCTTCTACCAGGGTGATTCAGCAAATAGCAAATTTAGTTTAAAAGAACAAAATAACAACAGAAGGGCAATGCTTTGATTTGCTTTCTTTGCTGCAAAGAAATGTTGATCCCACTTTGAATGAGTTTTGAGTTAAGATGTAAAATTACTTATGAACTTTTATCAAAAGTGTATTCACCATCATATACTTTTCGTAGCTATAGAAATGTTAATGAACATTTAAAATAGGAGTAAAAATGTCATGACAGTTAAATATAACATAATACTTTTATTTTTACAATCGGGTTTTTACTATTTTTGCATATGTATATATTATGGTGTTATCTTATATTTGATACTCATGAAATTTTTCCTCTCATTTTAAATGTTTATAGGTATTTTTATCCATCCAAAAAGCTTATAGTGTTGGATGTACTTTTTGTAGAAGAGAAAGAGAGTCCATTTGGATGAGGGTCTTTTTGGCCCGTTCTCGTGGTGGGTTAACCTGCTAGCCCACCTTTTTTTTTTAAATAAAATTGATTTATAAAAATATATAGATAACTTTTGATTATAATGTAAACCTAATTAATATTAAATGTTCGTTAATAATTTGATTTGTGATTTATATTTAGTTTGAATTTAAACTTATAAAGTGTATTAAATGTTTAAAATGCAAAATTTAAAATTTGAATTATATATTTTATGTACAAGTTGTGGTGTATTTTTATAAATTAAATTTATAAAAAATGATATCTTATTTTAGGTATTGAAAAAAATAAAAAATAGTTTGTTCAAGTTTTAAAAAATATCATAAGTAAGAAAAATATAAAAAAAAATTAAAAAAAAAGTTGGCAAGCTGGCAGATTGGCAGTAGGCTGGATTGGGAAAATCTCAACTGCATGTAGGGTACCACCTCTAGTGTTTTGTAACAAAGCTTTAAACTTTTATCTCTTTCTTCACGGTTAATACCATTTTTTTGCTCCACAAATTAAGCGTGAATGTAAATTTTCCAAACATACATGAAATACTCCATGAGAAGCTTTGGAAAGCAGATGGGAAAAACACAGTCCAGGACATTGACAACCCAGTACGACCACTATGTGGTTCATATGTGGGCTAATAGGTTAAAAATACACAGCTAATTCACAGTGCAGTAACATCAAATTAAGTCGTCTTTCGGTTTTCATTAATGGAATCTTAATTAAAATGAATATAGTTTTTCTTTTTCTTTTTCCTGGCATTTAGAGAAGCAGCAGAAACACAGCTAGACAAGACACACACACACACACGCCCCTACCTAAACTTGTATAATACAGAAAGACATATTTAAACTGTGGTACATATAATACCTTGATCTCTCTGAGTTGACTGAAAAACTAATATGAATTTTAATTTGTCATAATGATGGCAGTCATGAAGAAACAGGGCAACGTTTAATTGCTCCTTTTCTGGTAAGTTTTGTTGAAAGAGGAATTTACAATTTTAAGTTCAGAATGTTAGAAAAGCTTGCCATGAGGTTGACACACTCTCTGTCGTCCCAATATGAAACTAGCTAACTTGATTAATAAATAAGAATCTGCTTTGTTCCTAAAAAAACATCCTTGCTTAGAGCTCCAATATCCAAATTGGTTTTTCCCCTCCTGTCTCTTTCTCTTTTCTCGGAGTTGTACCTTTTTCTTCTTAAATAAAAAACATTGAATCAACATTAGTAAAAGCATATATACTCATCTTAATTTTATTTATACGTGACTTTCAGCTAGATTAAGAAAACTGTACCTTTGTCTTATTAAATAAAAAAAAATTGAATCAACCTTAGTAAATATGTATATACTCATCTTAATTTTATTTATATGTCACTTCTAATAGTTGATCAAAAAAAAAAACTTCTAATATGTTTCATGTAGATCAAGAAAATAATTAAACTTCATTCACTATATATTAAAATTCAACAATTCCAACTTCATCACTATTTATTAATATCAACTATAACAAAATGATTTATAAATAATTGCATATTCGCATGAAAAATTTAATAAAATGATTTATAAATAGAACCAAATGAAACCTCCTCTCTACCCTATAAATAGGACCAGAGGAGTATCCACTTGATATATGAAAGTAAAGTCACATTATAAATGAATGGTGTAATTGTACAGTGACATAGAATTTAATAAGTTAACTTATAGATATGATTAAATAAAAACATTTTCTTTTTAGTCTAGTATGTATATATATAAAGTAATAATTTGCAGTTCATCCAACTAGGTGTGAACTTGGCATGCAGCTCCGGCAGGGATGCCACCCAAGTTATCACTCGTCTTGAAATTTGTGAATATTATTGTCGATAGACAACATAGGCAACTCAGAACGTAAACTTCGAGTAGTAATAATTTGCCATGCACAACACAAATCCTCCACCATATAAAACCATTGCTTAATTATCTTAACACAGTTCATGCAAATTATTCTACATTAATTAATCTTGGATTCAATCTTTATTCCTTAGAAAGCACACCAACCAAGTCATGACAACAACAGAACGAGCATGAAGCTCCTGTCTGAAACCTCTCATCATTTATACCCTTTTCCTATTCTCAGCCCCAAAGTTCTTCAACTTAGTCACAATAGTAAAAGAAATAAAGAGGCTCTTGAATGAGGTGCCTCTGTTACTATGCATCACTATTTATAGACAGGGGAAGCAAGTAATACACGGACAGTTGTCCCTTTATGGGTTATTGCAACAATATACAAAACATATTTAAATATATACACAACAACAAAATATATTCAACTCCCTTGGTCACTTTGAGCCCTCTTTCTCCTACTTCTTCTTTTGTTGATTGATGCACTATGTTCAATCTGTTGGCGGCTTCTTGTTGGAGTAACAGTAATGCCCATTTTGTCTCTAAGATACCAGAAACGGGCATGGTGCAGCGGCTTGGTAAGGCAGTCTGCAATTTGTAGCTCTGTTGGTACATACTGAACATTCAGCAACTTGGACATGACTTGGTCTCTAACAAAATGCACATCTATCTCTATGTGTTTTGTTCTGGCATGATGAACTGGGTTTGATGCAATTGCGGCTGCACTAGTGTTATCACACCATATGGTAGGTGTTCGCATGAGTTTCAGCTTTAATTCTGACAGTAGTGACTTGATCCAAGCTAATTCAGCTGCAGTATTAGCCAATGATCTATACTCAGATTCTGTGCTTGATCTTGCCACCACCCTTTGCTTCTTAGAGGACCAATTAACAAGAGTGTCCCCTAGAAATACACAATACCCACCAACAGACCGCCTATCATCCGGGCAAGAGGCCCAATCTGCATCAGAATATGCAATTAGATCCAGGAGTCGTGTAGGTTTGATATGGATACCATGATAAGTGGTTCCTCTCAGATATCTCAATACCCTCTTTACTGCTGACCAGTGTTCGGTGGTTGGTTGAGACAAGAATTGACTCAACTTGCCAATGCTAAAACTAATGTCTGGTCTAGTATTGCAAAGATACTGCAATGCACCCACTGCGCTTCGATATTTCAATGGATTTGACAAGGGTTCACCTGAATGAGCAGAGAGGGACTTATGGGCAGCCATAGGTGTTTGACATGCTGAAGCATTACTCATCTGAAACCTCTCAAGTAGATCAGTAATGTATTTTCCCTGTGTGAGATATAGACCAGATTTGTTTCTATATACCTCAATTCCTAAGAAGTAATGGAGGGAACCAAGGTCTTTAAGAGAGAATATGTTGTGCAGCCTTTTGGTGAAACAATTTAGAGTATGAGGATTGCTACCCGTGACCAAAATATCATCTACATATATCAACATCATCATAACTTGCATTTTATCAGAGTAGATAAATAGAGATATGTCACTTTGGGAATTAGTGAATCCCCAACTTAGTAAGACACCTCGAAGCCGATCAAACCAAGCCCGTGGGGCTTGTTTGAGCCCATAAAGAGCTTTGGACAATTTGCATACATAATTGGGCTTGGAGGGGTCAATAAACCCTTCTGGTTGTTCCATGTATACCGGTTCAGAAAGGAAACCATTTAAAAAGGAATTATTGATATCAAGCTGTTTAATATCCCAATTAAATGCCACAGCAATTGTTAAAATGATCCTGATTGTAGATGCTTTAATAACAGGGCTAAATGTGTCATAGAAGTCAATACCTTTTGTTTGTTGAAATCCCTTAGCAACTAATCTGACCTTTCTCTTTGTAAGCATTCCATCTGCATTAAATTTAGGCTTGAACAACCATTTATTTTCAACCACTTTCGAATATGAAGTTCTAGGGACAAGAGTCCAAGTGGAGTTTTTCTACAGTGCTGTAAATTCTTCAATCATCACATGTCTCCATAGAGGTAAATTTAGGGCCTCTTTTGTTGTAGTAGGTACAACTTCATGACTTTGAGTGAGCCCAATGTGAGGCACCTTTGGTTTAAAAATTCCCTTTTTGCTGCGGGTCTGCATAGGATGAACATTTTGACTTGACTGCAGTTCAGTAGGTGTTTGTAAATCAGCTTCAGCTGGATGATCATTTTGTTGCTGCTGATGTTGTTCATGATGCACTGAGTCTGTTGGTGCAGGTGACTCAGACTCAATGAAGTTGTGGGTGTGCAGAGGATCCCTTTCAACATTTTGTACAGATGCTTGGTCATGTTCTCTCTCAGCAGGAGAACCATAAGATCCTCCAATACTTGCTGCAACAGTATTTAGAGGATGAATAATTCTATCTGCTTCATTGGTTGGTTGAGAAGAGACATAGTTGTTGTCATCCATACTTTGCTGCACAATATCACTAAGAGTAGGAGAGGGACTTGTAAAGTTTATTAGTTCTTCCTGCTGTGGCTGTCTCAAATTAAGAAAACCATTAGTGAATGGAAAATCAGTCTCATTAAAAATGACATGACGTGAAATATAAGTTCGACCAGTTGAACTTAGACACTTATAGCCTTTATGTGATCCACTATAGCCAAGAAAGAGACATTTAGTACTGTGAAATTGAAGCTTGTTGTTGTTGTTGTATGGCCTGAGGCAGGGGTAGCAAGCACATTTAAACACTTTGAGTGCATTGTAATCTGGTCTCTTCTTAAACAACACCTCATAGGGTGAAATATTATGCAAAACAGCAGTTGGGAGCCTGTTTATTAGATAGATAGCAGTGGAAAAGGCATCCCACCAATAAAGAGTTGGCATTTGAGCTTGAGCAAGAAGTGTGAGACCAATCTCAACTATGTGTCGGTGTTTTCTTTCAACCCTACCATTTTGTGAGGATGTGTGAGGGCAAGAGTGCCTAAAAATAATTCCATGTTCATCAAGTAAAGACTGAAAAACTCTAAATTCTCCACCCAAGTCGCTTTGAATTATTTTAATTTTTCGTTCAAGTTGATTTTCAGTCATAGACTTGAAGTGTTTAAATGCTGTAAATGCCTCATCTTTGGTTCGCAGTGGGTATAGCCAAGTGTGTCTACTATGATCATCCAAGAAGCTGATATAATATCTATAACCAGTAGTGGATTTAATTGGAGAAGGTCCCCATAAATCAGTGTGGATTAGGTCCAGGGGGTGGGAGGCACGAGACAAGGAATTTGAAAATGGGAGACTATGAGATTTACCAAACTGACAAGATTCACAGAAAGAAAATTCTTCATTCATATACAAAGTGGCATTACAATCTTTAAGGACTCTTCTCAAAACATCTTTACTTGGGTGACCAAGTTTTCTATGCCAACTTTCTAAAACAGAAAGAAAAATAGAGGAATGTAATTTCTTGTCCAACACTGAACTGTTTTTACTAGACACATAGCTTGCAAAAGACAAGTTTGCAACAGGAACTACTTCATTGTTGATTCTATATAGGCCAGAAGTTGATCCTCTGGTTGCGGTCCCTTGAAGCAAAATGTTACACTTACCCCTATCCTTCACAAAACACCCATGTGACACTAGTACAAAATATGCCTTTTAGACCGCCTCTTTTAAACCGAATGTAGAGGATGTGGTTTAACAATTATGCACAGTGGCATTTTTGTAAATATATGAACATTTTTAGACCGCATATAAAATGTCAGGTCTAAAAAGTGATTTTTAGACCGCATATTAAGGCATGCGGTTTAAACTCTTTGAACTTTTTAGACCGTTTCTAGAGGATGCGGTTTAAACATGTGATTTTTTTGCTTTTTAAAAAACATTTTAGACCGCATGGACAAGGGTGCGGTCTAAAATGTGATTGCATATATTTTTTTTAAAACCGTGTCCTGATTTCTTGCGGTCTAAATTCCCTCCTCCCCCAATTTTCAAAATAACCCACTATTTTCATAGCCCAAGCGCGCGTCCTTGCTCCAAGTTCAAACAGTGGTCATCGTCTTCTTCTTCCTCTTTTGTGCCGTCTTCCACCAAACTGAAGTTGCTTCTCAGACCCTTCTCCTTCGCCGTCATCCTCCATAGCTCAAAAGCCCAGCTTGTCCCAGCCTTGTGTGTTGTGCTCGAAACCCTAGCTTTTCCCAACCTTCAGTGTCGTGCTCGAAACTGCAGCTTCTATCCAAGGCTTCCCTGTTGTGCTCTAAGCCCCTGCATCTCCAAGCAATCGCCATCGTTGCTCGAAGGCCCAGCTTCTATCTAAGCCTTCGCCGTCGTGCTTCGAGCTCCAACATCTCCAAGCATTCACCGTCGCTGCTTGAAGGCCCAGCCTTTCCTGTTGTGCTCCAAACCCCAGCTCCTCCAAGCTTTTGTCCTCGTGCTCTGGAAATCTTGCAACCAAGCCTTCCCCATTGTTGGTCGAAGGTAATTTGTTTCTTGCTCAAGTTGATTTTTTTCAAGCTACCCTCTCTCTCATAAAAAAACCTACAACCAAGTTTATCAATTTGAAAAAATCAGAGTGCTGGAAAATGTTTTTATGGTGCAGCTAGTCTCAACTTTTTATGGTGCAGCTAGTTAAATCGAAAACTGAAGTCAAATTGCATAATAATTAAATAATACGTGATTATATAACAAATGGTGTGAAAATATAGTAAACATCAAGAGTAAATTTTAAATATTTTTTGGTAGGTTTTTAGAAAGTATCCTGGTTCCTAATGTATATGGCTACACATTCTAAAAATGATATTAATTAGTTAGGTTTGCGGTTGAGTAATGAAAAATCATCATGTGCACTATATACTTGGAACTTGGAAGTATAATACTATACAATTTATGTTATTATTTTGTGATTCTCTATTTCAGAACATGTCAGCTTAGGTTTTCAATCTTAGGCTTTACAGAACTTGAACTCAACTCATTCATGCATGTTGACGAATCAATTTTTATTTTAAAATGCAAAAAGATAAGAGAAGAATGAGAATTAAGACAAGGCACAGAAAAGGCACAGAAAACATGTTTGATACCCTTTGGGCACATCTATAAATTATTCGAAGATGAAAAGAACTAAATGTATTAGGTGAGAGAGGAAAATCTTCACTCACTTGATTTTGTCAG
>QFDD01010121.1:0-11275 GCA_006871305.1 Vachellia collinsii
CTAAATCCTGTTCCAGATAATAATAAACACTCCATAGTTCTTTTTTGTTGTTTTTTTTTCACGCTATTTTTTATTGATTCTCATATTATTAACTACCATTTTTTTTTCAAAACTATACAGTTCCTCGGTCACCAATTAACAGATTTATTTCATTTAATTAATTTACCTAAATTAGTCATGTAACTAGACTAAGTGCATGTTTGATAACCACTTATAAAAAGCACTTTCACATAAATTAAGATAAAACTCTTGGATGGTGTGAAATCATTTTTTAAAATTTGTTCCCAAACATGCTATTAATGTAATATTATATATATTGATATGTAATAATAATCTAATGAATCAAATATTATAACCCATATTAACACACAGGATACAAAAAAAACTTTTAGCAAATTATAAAAAGAAAAAAAATACTTTTTAAACTTTACGAAATAGATATAAGGAAGGTCATTATAGTAAAAAAAAATTAACAGTTAGATATCAATGACTTCTGTAGCCTTTTTTAGAAATATCTTTATAATCAAATTAAAAGAAATGATATCTTCTTTCTCCCCATATTTTTCCTGACTGGGGTGAGTTGGAAAGGAGTCCTAAATCTTTTCTTAAATTTGAT
The DNA here is from genome assembly GCA_006871305.1 of Vachellia collinsii. NCBI lineage: Eukaryota > Viridiplantae > Streptophyta > Magnoliopsida > Fabales > Fabaceae > Vachellia > Vachellia collinsii. Next base: position 617 of record QFDD01010121.1, read on the forward strand.
AAAGAGCCTCATATTAATGACCATAAAGAGTTATAATAAATAAAATCGAAGGCAATACACAATACAATTTTAACTTGTTTCTTAAATACTGTATAATATTCTTAAAAATGTTAAATTGGTTTTAATTCGACAGATTAGTCAAAACTAAAATTGTAAGGAAGAAACAAATTAATGTAATATAGTTTGCTGAATTGTACAATATCTGTTTCTGAATTATGTACAGATAACGGCAAACATAGAGAGCCAAATGCTAGAGTTTGAGGAATTTGCAGAACTGAACAGAAGAGAGATTGAGCAGAACGAAAACAAGCTAGTTGATTTTGAGGTTCAAATGGAGGATGACAGAAACGAAGGTCTGTTCTTTAAGAATCTGAGGCAAAAAGAAGCAGCTGTTGACAAAGAGAAAGCCAAAGAAGAAGCAGAAAAGATTAAGGATGTGACCAAAGAAAAGGCTGGAAGCAGAACCAGAAAGAACATTTACTTGTTCTTTATTGGCCTCATTACTTTTGGGATTGTGGATTCTGTTTCTTCTTCTTCCTCACCTATTGATTGGAGAAAAGTTGCAGCTCTTGCGGCCATTCTTGTGGCTTTAGTTTCTCAGTTCATCTATGAACAGAACTTGTCATCAGAAACCAGTACAACAACATCACAAGACAAGAAGGCCAACCAAGATGATGATGGTGAGGAAGAAACTAGATGAAGTGCATGTATTGTTTGCTGTGATTCATTGTAAATAGGAAGAAAGAAAAAGCTCATATCCTTTTACTTCTTGTGGTTTATTTCTTCCATTGTTGTGACACAGAACAGCTCTTACTCATCATTCTTCCTTTTAGCATATTGGGTGTACTAGATATTAAGTTTAACAAGGAAAAACTAAAGAAAGGGCACAGTAAGAGTATAGAGGAGAGAAGAAGTGAATTTGAGATGAGCATGCATTTATTTAGATTCGTTTGTTTAAATTTTTGTCATGAAGAAATTATTTATTTATTTTTTTAATTACATTAATGCTAAGATTCTTGTAAACAACAAATCTAGTGATTAGTCTCTAAGTACAAGGTTAAGAGATCAGAAAAAGAATACAAAGCATTCCTCAATGGCGATATTTGTTGATTCCTAGCTAATCAGAATCATGCATGATTCAAAATATTAACCTTGTGGCATGAATGTTCTCCTGTGAATGAGAGGTTATGAGTTCAATCTCATTTATAATATTAGGTTGTCAGTGTTGCCTATTTGGTTAAAAATTACAAAAAAAAAAAAAAAAAATACAAGAATAATGCATGATATTGAAAAGGGTAAGCAAATATCCAATTCAAATTCTAATCTTTATTAGGAAGGTTGTTAAAGGAGTTTCTATGATCAACCATTTTGGACAACTTAAAGCTAATTAAATAGGATCTGTCACATTCCAATCTTATGGCTTTGAGCTACATACTTTTAGATGAGTACAAGTGTAGTTCAATTAACGGAATTCATCAATTCAGGCTTTAGAATTTTTGCATTCATGAGTAACTATAATTTATTGATTTGAGAGTTTTCCATATTACATTATTTTCCTCTTCCTTTCGTGAAAACAAAAATACTATCAAATCCTCATTCTTCTATTAAAAAAAAAAACTGAGATTTATAAAAGAATTTTCTAATTCAAAATGAGACATGGAATGGTGGAACAGAGATTAGCGTAAATAAATACATTGAACAAATTGCTTCTTCTCCACTGGCCAAAATGAGGCCTAATAAAGTTAAGCCATCACATGCCATTGGGATATCAACCTCTCTCAGTTTTATCCCATCGTTTGCCTTGTTTATGTTATCTTCGCCATTGAGCAAAATGTTGGGATTTTTTTAATTATTATTTTTCCCTTAGCCTTTTGACTTCTGTGGCTAACTTGATCATAATTCATCCTTAAAAATTGTTTCCAAAAGAGACAAATTAAGCACAATCCCCATATCACTTTGCAATTGGATTTAGGCATAATGATCTTCCTGGTTGAACCATGATGATCACTAGATTTAGCTGTTATCCTAGAGTTCTTTTTTTTTAAAAAAAAAAACTCCAACACTAAAAATGGCATAGTTAGAAGTTTATGCATGCCATGTACAAAAAAAAACAAAAGAAGTTTATGGATAGGGATAAATGTTAAACGATATGTAAATATTTTTGTAAGCACTCTTAAAATCGAAAGTATGACATAACCTTAATAAATCTCCAGAATTCAACTTACCAAAATTTTACCTTAAAAATACACAAGAGGTTTATGCATGCATCAACGTGATTAAAAAAAAAACTGGAAAACTGTGGAAATAATAAACCCGTCCTGCATTGAAAATAGATATTAATTACATCCTCCTGGTCTTAAGGAGGGTATTATTATTTCTTTATACACATTTAAAAATTAAAATCCAAAATCGTAAGTTTCATTTTCATGAGTTTGACCCGAATGAGCCCAGGGAGGTTAGGTCATGTTGGGCAATGCAGGTTCTAAACCCAAGAGAGTAAAACCTGTAGGTAACGCCGATCTCAATCCTTAAAGTCCACCATTTCAGTTTCCATTTTATTAACCACTTTTTCTTTTCTATCCATATAAATGTAAACTTGCTGCCCAATTTTTTTATTTACAGAAAAAGATTTTAGAATTTGACGACCCCAACTCTATCCTTAGATGACTCTAATCGTAACTGAAGGCCGACAAGAGGTTTGATTCATTCCTCTTGTTTTTAAATGGAGACCGACCAAACCAAATCTTTTGTACTTCGGCCTTCCCAAAGAGCAGTATTTTAGGTTTGCCAGAAATTGCGTGCTTTTCAGAAGAACATCCTAAGTCAATACAATACGATGAAACACGTGAAGATGGCCCATTCATTGTTACTCGTTCCTTAAAATACTTGTTCTTCAATGGAGGCTTGAATTTGAAAGCGCATTAACACTCTGTTCTCACAGGCTAGTGAAAAGGAAAAGCACATTAGTAGATTTATCGAGTGTTTGGATTAGCTTTTTTTTCTTTTTAAAAGTGATTTTACACGATTCAAAATAAGCACATAAGAAAAGTTTTATTTCATCTTACGGAATTTTTTAATTGATTCTCACAGTCTCATGCTGTTTGTTAAAGTATTGGAAAATCATATTCATACAAACCGAAACAAAACTCATTTTACACACTTACCTCATAAATCGTAAATCACGTTAAAAAAATAATTTTTAACACTAATCCAAACATGCCCATTATCTACTCACAAAATCTCTAATACCGTATCAAGATCGGTCATGAATAATTTCATTAGGTATCATCATGCATGTGAAATTAAATTATGTTTTTAGGAGAGCTATCTCATTATTTATGTTCCGTTTGTTACATGGAAGTAGTTTTGTTGGAAATGGAAGTGGAATTGGAAGTGGAACTGGAACTGAAATTGATACTGGAAGTGAGTTTTAAAATATGTTTAATATGATGGAAGAAAATAGGAAAGGTATAATAAGAAGAAAATCTCACTTCCATGGAAGTGAGATTAGTTCCATAGGGTAAGCCATAGAACCCAGAATGGTGGAAGTGACTTCTAGTGCACCAAACAACCCATTCTGTGGATTCCGCTTCCACTTCCACTTCTCTAAGTTCAGTTCCAGTGTACCAAATAGGGAGGCAATGAAAGAAATCTCCTTCATGCTTCTCAATATTTGAGATTCTAGCATAACTATGTCAAGACCACTCATGATTAACTTCATTAGGTATCAATAGGTGTTAATCCCAATGAAAGAAACTTTTAACTTGTTTGAAATTACCTTCTAAAAAGTGCTTGTACGCAATCTGAAATAAGTATATGAGAAGAGTTTTGTTTCGACTTATATAAAAATGATTCTAAAAGTGGTTGGTAAATAAAACCTTTAACTATTTAAGCACGATATCTCTAGTTTGAATTCGTATTTACATACACGCAGAAAATACTTTTAGAAAACTTATCCTTAATTAAACTCACAATAAAAATGATATAAAAAAAAAACTCTATTAGGTTTCGCACCATATCAGATTAAGCTTCAGCCGACAAGTATGATTCATTACTTAGACAATGAAAGAGATGTCCTTCATATTTCCCAAGATCTGAGGTTCTAGCAAACCAACATCTATTGTGTGCCGGTGCCATGTCAGAAACTGTAAGAGCTTTTCAATGGTAAAAACCATGGGCAAGAAGATTGAAAGAAAACCATGAGCAAGAAGATAATTAAGAAGAGAAGGGGTGACAATTATATATATCAGCAACAAGAGGGATAAGCATCAAACAACTGCTAAAATTTCTATACCAAATAGATTTTTACATCAAGGAAGGGGGGAAAACATAAGTTAACAGATGCTGTTGACTTATCATGCCAATTGCAGTCATATTCCCCCGTTTCAAGTTAATCATCAGTCGCTCCTACGCAAATCTGCAAAATTGTTGTTCTTTTACAAACATGGAGGGCCAACCTTCTGCACTCTTATTTCTATGTATCTTGTAGCAGTTTGTCTTCTTCTCCTTAGTCTGTATCCCAGCTATCTTATGTCCACACACCTTTTCCTGTATTTTTCAGCTCCATCCTCGCCCACATCCTAAATCACTAAAACCACCCAAACAGTTCAAAATTTAGTTCACACTGTACACAACAGAACCATAAAAGAAACCCAAGTCATAACATCACACACACACACACACACACACATTTTGCTGCAGCATTTGAAGAGATTTTAAATTGCGGATACATATTCAAAGATCTACACACTCCTTCAATTTAATCCAGCCTGGAATGTACACAGATATGCTGATATGGCAAAGCTAAAGTGTTTTTGTTGGGACCATTGTCTGGGGTAAGTCACATGTAATAAAGCATGATTAATGGGTGGAAAAGGAAAAGGGACTTAGCCAGAGGTACAGTATTATACTCAATAACAATCTATGACGAGAAGCAGAACAAGGTGCCATGAGCCCACCTTGTTACCACTTTTGCAGGAATGTATAACATGCAAAAAGAAAATTCAACTAAAAATCCTTCACAGTTACAAGCCTTAGTTATAACCTTACACAACAAGCAGCTAAACTTTTGCAGTATCGAGACAGAAAAAGAAACCAAATCGTTCTCATATTGATATTGTCAATAGCTCCCGCATGTCCCATGCCTTTACTGGGAACAAGAGGAACTGATATATGAAAGAATAGGCAAAGAATCATGCCAGTAAGAGCAGCATTTTTTAGAGCAAAATGAACATTGGAAATTCTGGTTATCAAAGAAAAAATGAAGAAGCATGCGCTGTGAAAGAAAAATGCAGGGTGCTTTATCCAACCAACCAACTAACCAATACACAAGCATAGGTTGTTTACACAACGAATGGAGCAAAATTAACTAACATCAAACCAAACAAAACCTTATGGACCTTCAATTTTTAGTACAAGCGAAGTACACTCCTTGCAATAGAATGTGCCTGGTTCGATCTGCTTTTCACGAATCCATTCCTCCGGCTGCCTCTCAGCGGCGTCAAGTAAAACCTTAAGAGACCATTGTCGAAATGGTTAGGAGAATACCTAGCACTCCGATTCCTTTCCAATACAAACTCATCTTTAGCCTTCTTTCCCTGTCCATTATTAGCCTGAACGCCGTTCTTCCTCAAAGAGCCACTAAATGATCCACCAATGCTCTGTGCATTTCTCCAGCTCACACTGCTATTACTTCGAAACACCTTTGCATTGAAAGTAGCTCTGGCATCTCCATTACGATTCCCTCTCAAGTCTGGCCAAGATTCTGAGTAAGAACGTTCAACCCCATTAGCTCTACTATACCTATCTTCATCCTCATCTTTATTTCCTCCTCTGAAAAAACTCCAAATGCTCCAAGCCTTGCTCCACCGGCCAGACTTCTTAGACCCTTTCCGTTCACCACTCCCAATAACAGATGCAGTGTCTCGAAAACCCATGTCAAAGGTCTCAGAACAATCATCTCTCATAGAATTCGAGTTTGAATCTCTCAATTCTCTATCAGCGAAAACCATTTTTTGGCCATGCAAGTAATCTACAGACGCAGGAGTCACCTTGGCGTTTGAAACTGGCTTCAATTCATCCATTTCCGCCACCACTGCTGCTGCAGTTTTCCTAATCGAATTGGACCTATCAAGGCTCTTCCTTCTCCTAGAATCTGAATAGTACTCTTTGGTCTGTGCGGACCCACCAGGAGCCATATCATTTTCACTACTCGCATTCGTGGGTTCTTCAGTTAGGATGTGGGTATCCGTCCTCATGACGGGCACTGGATCATCTTCCACCACAGAAAGCATAGTGGGCATCCTCGGAAACGTTCTTCCGATCAAGTACCCATCCCAGGAAGCCCTCGGCTCATCCAGAGAGTAACGAGGATCATCGAACGACATTCTACCAGCATCCAGCGACATTCGACCGGCATCAAGCGAGAACCTTGGATCGGTGTCGCACGATCTTCGCCCAAATCCATAATCTGCGATCTCCGACTGTGTGTCTCTGAATTGCCTACCAATGGGCTTCTCTACTGGCAGTCTGGCGGACCCACCACCATGTCTGCGTTTCTTCATCTTCTGATTTTGCCTCCATTTCTGTAATTTCTTGCTGAAAACCGAAGCCGCCGACCAGAAGCTTCCTGCAATTTCTTTGAAATCTCTCCCAGAAGGCTTCTTCGTCTGGGAATCGAGATCTATGTGGTCCTTCATGGTTTTTATCTCGTCCTCAACGACTAATTCAGGCTCCACCTCTTCCTCCACAATTTCTTGAACCCGGTTCTCAGTTACATTACCCACATTGGGCTCCTCCACAACCCTAATGTCGTCTTCATCATCCTCAACGTTTTCTTCCTCGTCCTCATTCTCGTCCTCGTCCTCTTCTTCCACTTTGGACACGAATGCAGGCCCCTGATAACTGGAAGAAGAGGCTATATTCCTCGTTTCAACCTCAACCTCAGCTCGGGGAGCTTCATTCTTGGGAGGGTTGCGTCCGTCGTCCTGATTGAAGAGGGACCAGAGAGTGCTTCGAGCCCTTACGTCACAGGACCTCCTCTGGGGCTCAAATACACCCGAGAAACCCTCGTTTTTCGAAGCAGAAAACGACTTTGTCCGGCGAAGCTCTGGGAAGAATGAGGAAGACGAAGTGGGTGGCCGGTTCCCACGACCTCCGGCGTTCCCCCCGCCGCCTCCGCCACCGGAGGAGGGCCTGAAGATGGCTTTAAGAGCGGCGGCGGCGGCGGAGGAAGTTGGCGGTTTCCGGCTAGAGGAAGTGGAAGACGAGGAGTTGGGATCGAGTACGGCGAGGCGCTCGCAGAGGCATAAGGGGCAAAAGCCAGTGAACTGCTCTTGTGGGTGGCGATCACAGGAGGTGGAAGGTCGATGGGGCTGCAGTAGCTGCTGCTGCTGTAACAATGGCGGTGGCGCTGCTGCTACAGTGGAATCGGCGGCTGGATTCATAACCGAAAATGGTGATTGAACCTCTCCACTCTGCTCATGTTACGAAGAAAGAAACCGAGTGAAAGGCATGCGAGAAATGAGAGCGTGCGCGCTCTTGTCTCTCTCAGTGTCTATGACAGGGAAAGGAAGAAACAGGATCAGAGACAGAGAGAGAGAGAGAGAGAGAGAGAGAGAGAGAGTGGTGTATCTGTTTGGTTCCAACGGACAGCGCGAAAGTGAGAGGGGGAGAGAGAGATGTGATAGGAACAACGGGAAAATATAAAAAGAGGATTGGGAAAAAGGAATAGGAGGAATCGAGTGGAGGCGCAACATGGAATTAGGAATTACCCAAACAGGGCATAAGATGTCTCATTGAATTCTCTTTTTGAGTCTCTGCGACATTTCTTTTCGTTTTGTTTTGCTTTAGTCTGTGAGTGTGGGGTGTTGGTTTCTAGGGGCACTCACCCAGGAAATGACATTTTCGTCCTTTTGAGTTGTCGCTATTTACTAAATATCTCGCTGACCCAAACCAACCAGAAGTCCTTTTGCTGGCAACCCAAAAAAAAAAAAACACGAGTCTTTCTAAAATTCTTGATGGTGAATTATTTCCTTGTCTGATTTCTAGATTACATTTTTAGTTAATTGAATTGAATACTCAAACCTATTGCCGTTGCGAGAAATTTTATTGATGGGGTATTTAAGTTCCTCTTTAAATGAAGTATCAGGTTTCAACTCATTAAAACTTTTATGTATAAAAAAATTAAATTTGAATCACATCATAAAAAGGTTCAATAAAAATACAACATTTTTTCTTGGCAAAAAAATAAAAGAAAATACAACATTTTTTGTACATGTTTTTTAAGATTGAAGCGGTGGAAAATCTCACATTTAGATTCTTCAAAGAGGAGAGGAGAATGTATATGAATATAGCTTTGTAATTATACAATTCATTCACATGCTAATTCCTAACTAGGCTTGGAAGAAGTGGTATTTGTCATTATATCAGCTTGTTTTGGTGTGTGTGTGTGTGTGTTGGAATTGGATCATCAGTAGTACTAAGTACAAACGCATGCATGCTGATTGATTGTCTTTCGGGGAGATGACATGATCAGTAGCCAAACTAGGATGTTAGGTTAGTGGGGCCACAACATCGCCAAAAAATAAATAATAATAATAATACAAATAAACGATAATAAATACTTCTCTATGGCAACTCATCTGAGTGCTTCATGTTAAAATTATAATATATAAATTCACTTCAATTAAATAACTCTTATATAATGGATTTTGAATTTAAACTTTGAGATTTCACTGGCTACCAATATATTACAAGAGTTAATTGTATACCTTATATAACAAATTAAATTATTAAACTAGTATTTATGGTAATCAAATCCAAACGGAAAAGAGGTTGAATTGAACCTTACATATGTTTATACTGGTAATTAAACGAGTATATATTGGGAATTTTCCCTTGTGATTTTTTTTATTTTTCTCTTTGTACGTTAATCTTCTTTTATTTTGATTTTTTCTTTTCAGTTTCGTTTTTCAAAGATTCCCTGTCGAGACAAAAAGTCTTGAAGGGGGCAAAAAAAAAAAAAGAAACTCAGGCCTAATTCTTCCATCTCCATACATCTCCCTCCTTTTTCACTCCCTTATCTCTTTTGCTTTCCGTTTCTGCTTTTTCTTTGTGTTTGGGTGTGTTGCTTCCTCAGTTTTCCTTTTTGTTTTTCGGCTTTCTTTTCTCCCAAACAGCTCCAGATCCATATGTGCCCCTTTCCCCACTTGCCTCTTCCTATTTCATATTTCACTTTCCCTTTCAAACTCCTTTTTATTCATTTCTTTTGACCATCTATTTTTGCCACCAATTTATTGAACTTTGTTTTTTCCCCTCTTCACTCATAATAATAATAATACCATGCAATGCACTAATAAACAGCCCTAACATATGAATGAATAGGATCATATCTGTTCTCAATTCCAATCTCCAATGTAAGTTCAAGTTAGTGTTCTTCTAATGATGCTTGGTATTTAATGGATTCCCCTGTAAGTTCATAAGCTTAAATAAGGAAGGGAGATCATAATGTCTCATTAAACCATTTACACACTCTTAAATGTTTTGTCCCAAAGATGGTGGATGATCCTTTACTCCATCTGGTTCACAATATAAATGTTATCTAGAAATTTTGTTTGGGTCCGTAATTTAAGTTATTTGAAGAATGATTGATGCTCACTCTTATGATTATATCTATAAGTTACTTCTAACATATTTCACGCAGGCTAAGAAAAATATTAAATATCATTAACTTTGCATTAAAATTTAATAAATTTTCAATGTTACCCATATTTAATATACAGTATACCTCGTGGAATAAAATCAACTTAATGAAGGTAAGATGATGCATTCATATGAAAGATTTGATGATGTGATTTAAAAATATGATTAAAATAAACCTTCTCTTTATCCTATAAATATGATCAGATGAGTATTTATCAATTTTATCATGTAACTAAAATCTCATTTAGTATTATAGAGGAAGTTACAAAAAAAATTTCAATTTGTAACAGATTAAATAAGTTAACTATCACTTTTTTTATCACATAATTGAAGTAACTTATATTATGGATTGAATGAAATGTGAATATGCGATCCACAAATGTATAATATCATTTCTTCTCTCTCTTTTTTTCTTTGCTTTTCCCTTTTAACTATGTTAAGGACTTATATTTATCATTCAAACTAATAATATGAAATTAGGATGCTTTGAACTATATGCAATTAATAAAGAGAAGAAAGATATAAATCGTGTTCAAATGAAATTTATGGGTAGAAAGATAAATTCATGACTTACTCTCTTTTTAGCTCAATTAGAATAACTGTACAAAGAACCTTGCTCATCGCTTAAAATTATTTGGAGCTGCAAAACACAGCGGAAATTATTATAAAGACATGTTTCTAATTGTACCATGTCGGCAGTGAGCCAGGAATCTAGGATTTTCATCTTTTTAAGTAAAAACTTTGAAATACTTTTAAATAAAATATATAACATGTTAATTGTAATTAAGCTTTGGGATTTAATTTAATAGAATTTTCCCTTATATTATTTCATTTATTGTAATGGCAGAATACTTTGTATTTATTAGGATATGTTATTATTATATATAAACATTTCTAGATGAACACAGGAATACATCATAATTTACATCACTCTTTATCTCTCTTTATATTTTTTTT
>QFDD01010128.1:0-10672 GCA_006871305.1 Vachellia collinsii
TTAGATTGAATTTTATCTTTTTAGGATAGGATTTCAGAATGTAATCTCTATGAATACATTGTACTCCTCATTCTTGAAATAAGATCAGATTATGTTTTGAATTGAGTTTGCAATAATGCAACTTTACACTTGAGAGTGGATTCTCTTTAAGGTTCTTGATTGAACTAACAGACTTATCAAGGCTTGATCATCCTTGTGACATCTTCCAACACTTAGGGTCCTTATTCTATCATGTTCAAGGGTTCAAGTGGATCATCAGCCTTTGTTTAGAGTTCTTGGGGTGTGTATATTTCGGATTGGTTGTGGGTTCTTGGGATCTTTCCCTTTGGGTTCGCACCAAAGTTTTCCTTTGGCTTTTTCTGACGTTCACTTGTTTCTCACCATTTGTTGGTTTGCCATTGAAGGTTGCTGGAATTATTGTTACTGCGAAGCTTTCTCACTCGTTTCTCCTATTGAGTCATGAATAGTTGTCGAAATCATTGTCAAGCACCGTGAATCATCCATTGTTGCCATTCATTGCTCTCTCATTGGAATCATCTGTTGTTATGGTTTGCCATTAAATCTTGCTAGAATCGTTGTTGTCATTCACTCTTCTCTCATTGTTGTCATGAACCACCTATTGAGTCTGGTAAGTTAGTTTTTTTGGTATTAATGTTGTGTTTGGCCATATTGGGTTGATTGATTAGAGGGAAATTGATAAGTTGAGGGAACGAATTGACTACAACATAGTCAATATTGACGAGTTAGATTTGAAGTATCGGATTTAATACTTTTTTAGTCACTGTATGATTAGTTTACCTGAATGATGATGCTTGATCATTTATATTATTATGTTGGGGAAAGCGAAGAAAAAGGGTTGAAGCATGCATATTACTTCCCTCTATGCGAATGAATGGAAGTGATATAAGTTGCTAGAATCATGTTGATGTTATGAGTGTATGATTGAATGTATTGCAAAAGCATTTTACATGCTTGTGGGCCTAAGTATATCACGCAAAACATCCTTCTTTTGTGTGTGTGTGTGTGTGTGTGTGTGTGTCTCAGTTTTAGTTTGTGATCATATAAAAGTACATATCCCTAAAAGGAACTCTTTAGTTTTGATCTAAAGGTGCAGCTTGAAAGGAAGGCCAATATACAACTCAGACTTTGGTTATTCCAAAACTTTCATGTATAATTTTTTATTGGCACATATATATATGTATATGATTGTGACATTCTCCTCTCTGCTATACTTTAGAGCATCTCAAGCAAGCAATACTACATATCCACTAGAACAATGATTTTTTTTTTGGTAGTGAAAACGTAGGAGGGTTGGAATCATAGTGTCATTTGGAAAATGTGAGTATGATGCTTATGTCAAATTGGGTGAATTCATGATGGAGCATAACAAATCATATTGAGACAATATAATAATGCCTATGATGGCTTATGGCTACTTGTCCTTTTTTTTTTTGCCCAAACTTGTCCTTTAGATATAGCTTAAATTGAATGGGACATGTTTGGTTCTTAGTGTTGGGCCTTTGCCCTTTCTTTTCTTTAAGTGTTCCATATCTACGGACTATTGTCAATTATGACATGCCAATTCATAGCCACATAATTGGAAAGCTTGTTTTCATAGTTTTTGTTGGTATCTGAATTACAAAGTGTGATAGGCAACATTTAAAGGATGCTATATGAATTTCTTATCAAACTCTCATGTTTGAATCTAGTTGGAAGTGGGTCTCCTGAGTCACAAACTGAAACATATTTCCCACTCATGCTTCTCATTATTGAATGATCTTGTTAAGATGCTAAATGGCTTGAACTAGGAATTGCTCGTGCGAAACTGTATATTGGCCGATATGTTGAGACCTTTGGTGATGATTGCAATTGTTGGCTATGCTATATTTGGGTCTATAATAATTTTGCTTAGTCTATAAAAAATTCTTTGCTGTAAATATCTTTTATCACTTGAGGAAAACAATACAAGTTTAGCGTCAGTGTTTGATTTATATCCTTATAAAGAAAGTTCAATGTCATCTATCAATAAGAGACAATTATCAATTTCAAAAAAGACATACAGGATAACAGACTTCGCCTAGAAGTCAGAACTTAGGTGATTGACATCAAAGAAGCGTTTTAGAAAGCTAGAGCATTTTAGAGTACTTCTTTCAACATGTGAAAATAGTAGTAAGGGTTAAAGTGCATTTACTTTAGCCCCAAGTTCTTTGTTTCTCTTACTGTGTAGTTTTTACATATAGTAAACATAGTACATCATAAGTATATCTATTACCCTTTCCAATAAAAATATTATTCTCTCTTTACTCTAGTCTCTTTAGTACTAGACTAAGATTCTAATCAAACGACACAATAATATTAGTTGTAGTTGACAATTAGCAATGGATTTTAATTAGAAGACAAAATGATATTAGTTGCATTCACTAACAAACAAAGGATTATCTTAGACAAACAAAGGATGACCATAACCTAGCTAAAGTTTAACAATACCCCCATGAGGGAGCCTTTAATGTAATTAACTGAAGACAAAAAAAAAAAACACATAAGCCAAATGATAGTATGGGTCAATAAAAGAAATGGATGTAAGAAAATTTTCATTTAAGATTATGAACAATAATAATCTTTAATTGAAATGGATGTAAGAAAATCTTTATCTAAGATTATGAAAAATTTATGAAACAAATAAAGCATAAAAATCTATAAGAATTAAAAAATATTCAAAAATCACTCCACAAATTTTTTCTAAACATATGATAAATACATAATCCTATATGTTCCCTCAAGTCCATGAAGTGAGATTTTAGCTTAGTAAGAAATCCTTAGGTAAGAAGCCAAGTTCAACTTTCTTTTTCGATGTCTATATATACTCAGATTCTCAACATTACTCACTATGCATGTAAGCTTGTACAACTCACCATTACAAATTCATATTTTGGTTTGGTGACCTAAAAATGGGCCTCTAATCATTGAGAGAGACAACCCCTTGATCATTGATTTGTTATATTTTTCATTGCATTACTAAACAATGGCTTGGTTTTTCATAATTCGTCTTTGAAAGAAAATTAGCTTACTATATTGTATCTATTTTTCACTGCATTGCTTAACAAGGATTTGGTTTTCATGTCTTAAATATCTACATGGAACTATGCTGTTTAATTGTTTAATTAGGTTCTTGAATATTGAATTGTCATTTTAGTTGGATTAGGAATTAACTTTTTGGTTTATTATCATATTATTGATGAGTAGTGTTTATCAATATGCTCGTATCAATATTCTCCTATTTTTTTTATTTTAGGCATAATTTTCATTTATAAAAAAATTACAGGAAAAAGTTACAGAAATGTTGAAGAAAAATGCAATAATGCATAAAACAAGTAATCTATACTGTTTTACAAGCAGCCATTTTTTTTTCTGCAGGATCAAAATGATGGAAAGTGAAGCAGGGCCAAGTAAAGTTGTGCCAATTGAAGGAAATCATAGAGGTTACATGCTGTTCAGGAATGAGTTTGTGAGAAAAAGGAAGGGTTGGAAGAGCATGCGGGACAAGCCAAAGAGGCCACAAAGGCATGGAAAGAGTTGGTCAAAGAAGACAAATTGAAGTACATCAAACAAGTGAAGCTTGCAAAGGGGAACCCATACAAGAAACCAAGGACCAAAAAAGTACCTTTTCACACTTGCTGCTCACTCAGAAAGTTCAAGTCATTGTTGACTTCATAAATGATAATCAAAGTTTAAAGGCTAGAGTAGAGAGTTTGGGATTCGTAGATCTTCTACATGTGGGGATGACCACACTACCTCATGACCTCTTAGTCTCTTTTATGAAATCTTATGATCCCCCAACACATCAATGTAGAATTAGGGGGAAGACAGATGCAATTGAGGCAGAGGATGTTGCACAATTGCTTGGTGTTCCCCATATGGGGGAGGAGGTTAGAGGTGATGTTGATGAAGAGGATAAGACCTTTATAAGGTTGAGGCAGAAATACTGTAGAGTCCCTTACAAGAAGATTCTGAGTGATATCATGTCCGGCCAAAATGATGATAATTTTGAGTTCCTCTTTATGTTGTACACGCTGGGGACTTTTTTAGCTTCCACTACAAGCACTGAGGTTAGTGACAAGCTATTGAAAGTGATGCATTGCACCATGAATGGATTTAGGCATTACAAATGGACAACGTACATCATCAGGGATGCGTGGAAAGAGATCAGTGATTATGTCAAAATGTATAGAAACAATAAAGTTGGGAGTTGCAACGTTGGAGACTGCCTATACTTATTGATGGTACGTGCTTTGGATTTTTGTTTTGTTATTACATGTTTGATTTAATAATGTTTGACATTTGTACCTCATGTGGCAGTTGTATTTTTGTGAGCGCTTTCCATTGTCCAAAGCTGTAGATCATCACTCAACCAATCTAATTAAATTCTAGACTAAAAAGAGGGTGTAAGAGATGGTGGCCAAAGAGAGGAACAACTATATGGGTTTGTTGTATAGACCGAGTAGGATTAAAGAAGTAAAAGAGGAGGAGAACTCGAAAAATATTGCTTATTTAGACCCTGTAGGTGTTTAGATTTATAGCTTTATATTCATTTGGATGTAATGTGTTTCACTTTTCTATAATTATGTCATGCAATATTTGAAAGACCTATATGGGAAGTTGTTGGCCATAATTGAACAAAACTAGAAGAAGTTGATCAGTGTGTTTGACAAAGAGCTATTAAAGGTGCAGCTAAGGATAGAGGAGAAGCGTAAGTTTTAGGCTATGACTACTGCTGCACCTATTGAGAAATCAAGAGATGGTGAGGAGGAAGCTGATGATGTGCATGAAGTCCTTGCTGATACTGACGCTGATGAGGAGACATACAACAGATAGATGAGCATGGAGAAGATGAATCTGCAAACTATAGAGGTCAAAAGGGAGAGGATGAGTATAATGAAAGAACTGTAATAGGACTGGATTTGGTGGATGAAACTATGAAGAAGATTGAGATGATTCATCAGAAGTTGTTGACCGCACAAAGCAGACAAAAGAGCTATGCAAATAGGCGGTGTAAGTCGTTGGAGTTTGAAGTGGGTGATCACGTGTTCCTTAAGGTTTCACTAGTAACTGCTATTGGCCGATCCATTAAAGCCAAGAAGTTAACTCCTCGATTATTGGTCCATACGCGATTTTGGAGTGAATTGGGTTAGTTTCCTATCGAATTGCCTTGCCACCGCACTTGTCAAGTGTGCACAATGTGTTCCACGTGTTGCAACTCAAGAAGTACCTTCCAGATCCTTCATATGTGATTGAACCTGAAGAGGTTGAGTTGAGAGAGAATTTGACTTATGTACCAGAGCCAGCGAGAATCTTATATATGAAGGATAAACAGTTGCGAAATAGATCAATACTACGTCTTCTGAAAGTCTTTTGGAAGGGTATGTCACTCGATGATGCTATCTGAGAAACTGAAGAGCGTATGTAGCATGATTTTCCTAGCTTGTTTGCTTAGGTATGCATGTGTGTTATGGTAATGTTAATATCTATGTTTTTGTAGCACTGTGCTCATGCCTGTGTGAGGTTCTGATTTTATTTTTGTTGGTGACTTGTATTTTGCCATGTTTTTGTATTGTGGTATCAATGTGTTAACTGTTTGTATTGTTTTAATTGTTGTGGCTTGTTTTGATTGTAATGGTTTTGTGGTACTTGTTCCTTATTGTTATTGGTTGACTAAATTTTGAGGGCAAAATTCTTTTTAGGTGGGGAGAGTTATAACATCCTAAAATTTTCTTTCTAAAATTATTATTAGAGAATATTTATTTTATTATAATTAAAAATTATCTTATATTTATTTGATTAATATGATTCATTCAAATGTATTTTGGTATTATAAAATAAATGAAATGTATTTGAAAAAAAAACAGAGAATAGGAAAAAATGAAAGTATGGGGTCGATTGCTATAAATTTTCCCCTTAAGCCATATGTGGTAATTTCAACCAAATTTTTATTAAAAGGGTGAGAGAGCCTTTTTTTTAATCTTCCCTATGCGTGTGCATTCTGTCTTCTTCTCTTTTCCATCGCCAACCCACCATTGTTACCAAGTTTCATTCTTTAGAGTTTATTTTGGTAAGTAAAACTTTTCCTAATCACTAAACTTTCTTCATAAAAATTATTCTATGTATTTTGATCTTTCAAGTGGTGGTGATTTTGTTCTAATTGGAAGAAATTTTTAGAGTTAAGGTTTTGAGATGTTTTGATTTTTGTCAATATAAGATCATAGGAATGTAAAAAGATATTAATAGATAGTTTTAATTGGTTTAGATTTTTGATTTGGTGATTTTAAGATTCTATAATGATTTTTTAGTCACAAACCCATGTTGTTATTTCTGGATTATTTGCCCAAAAAGAAAAATTGTGTTAAACAACTTATTTGGGTTATTGGGAGTGCTATTAGTGTTTTAATTGGTTTAGATGGTTGGGAAAAATTTAAGACTTATTAAATACAATTTTATGTTGAAAATCTAAATTTCAAATTGGGGTTTTTGTACAATAACATGTATTTGATGTTAAATCCTGATTCAAATGAATTATTTGAGTTGGGAAAAGTGTGAAATTGAAGTGAGAGCAATTGATTGAGATTAGAGCATGAAATTGAAATTTTTGGATAATTAATACAAAACTTTTAAGTTGGTTGAGTATGTTAACTATGTAAATTGTGTCTACATTATTGTGTAGATTGGTGTGTGTGATTCAAAATTGTGAATTGTACTCTTCGCTTCTAAAGTGTTCAAGGTTATGCTTGGAGTTGAGGTAACCGGGATTAATTTATTTTATATGCACTTTATGAATTGTTAGGTGTTTTTGAGACCTTACTTTCTTTTATATTATTTATATGTTTTTGAAAAATCATGTATATGTTTGAATATTTACCAATTTCTAGTGAAGCAATGTATTTTCC
The DNA here is from genome assembly GCA_006871305.1 of Vachellia collinsii. Lineage (NCBI taxonomy): Eukaryota > Viridiplantae > Streptophyta > Magnoliopsida > Fabales > Fabaceae > Vachellia > Vachellia collinsii. Next base: position 6,939 of record QFDD01010128.1, read on the forward strand.
AACTTGTATATGAGATATGATTATGAGTGATAATATTGCTATTGAGATGATTGTGACTTATGTATAATGTTGTTTGTTGTGAGATATTGATAAAAGAAAATATATTACACTGAATATATTGTATTGTGTTATGAGATATATTGGATTGTGTGAAAGAGATGTGGTTGAGTTGTGTGTCCATTAGCTCTCTCATTCCTAGCCTGGATTTTGTTAGAATAGGATTTGACCAAGAGGGGGGTGAATTGGTTTAATAAAAATTTTCGATGCTTTTAAAATAAAACAGAGAGAAGTGAAAAGATGAACGCAGAGATTTATACTGGTTCGGTTCTCCTGACTTACGTCCAATCCTCAGAATCCTCTGTGCTTTTCAAATCCACTATCGAAACTTTTTACAACCAAACAGAAGAGAAACTCTCCCCCTTCCTAACTTAATAAAACTCACTGACACTCTCACTTGAGTCTCTTCTCACTCAAGATTCTCTAATCTTGAGTAATACTCATAGAATCACAGGTTTAAATAAGGATATTCTCCTTTCTGAGAATTGAATGCTAAACATTGAATAATTTATGATCGTGAGAATAAAGCAGAGGAGGAAGATGTAAAATAAATAAACGTAGTTTCATAGTAAATGTGTTCTCTACTTTCCTCGTCTTGAATGCTTTTCAATTTATAGTTGGGAAGTAATAAATGTCCGTTAGGAAGAACTATGTTTCCATTACTCTTATCTTCTTTGTTCAACGTTTCGCATTAAATGCTTCTGACACATGGTATGGTCGTCGCCTGAGTTTTTGTCCATTGAGCGTTTTCTGGTGAAATAATCAGACGACCCATTCCATGTTAATAAGTAAAAGAAATGAGAATTTATGAGTGCAGAATGGATTCAAATAAATGAAGCATAAAGAAGCAAAGATTTGAGAATAACGAAGAGTTCTGACAATTTGAAACACTGTCAGTAAAAGGAGTGCTCAAGTGAAAATATATAATACTCGAGTATTATTGTCAAAATAACTTAGCCTCCTTTCATTGTGGCCTCCTTTCATTGTAATGACAAAGTACTCGAGTTATGCTGAGGATACTCGAGTGCTCACAACACTTTAAGCATATACTCGAGTTTTCAAGGAAGTATTGATATGAAATATGGAAACACTTTTGTTGGAACTTGAGTGTTGAAGACAAACTTAGAGAGTATTGGCATTACTCGAGTTCTGCCAGTGATATTCGAGTGTTTGTAAAGCAATTTGTTGATATCACTTTCAATGCTTCTCGAGTTCTAATAAAAGCATTAACATTGCTCAAGTGTTGGACAATAAAACTCAAGTTTCAATGTGTTCTAGTCAAGGCAAATGCTGGAAGGTCTTTCGATACTTGAGTTTTATGTTCATATACTCGAGTTTTGAGAGTTAAACAGAATACTTCTTTTGATCATCGACTTTTCTTTAATGTATTCAGATTGGAAAGAAATTTTTTGAGCTCGATACTTGAGTTTTGTTTCACAATACTTGAGTATTATCAATACTTTTATAAAAACTCGAGTTTCTTAAGAAAGTATTGAAGTTCAAAAAGATTTTTTCAACTTGATACTCCAGTATTGTTTCACAATACTCGAGTATTGACAATACTTTTAGGGCGACTCGAGTTTTTGTTGAAAGTGTTTTGATTTGAAAACTATTTTCTCTCTCGATACTTGAGTATTATCAATCAATACTCAAGTGTTGTCAGCACTTTCACTAAAACTCGAGTTCCTTTGAGAGTATTGGATTTCTGAAACTTGTTTTAGCACTCGATACTCGAGTATTGAGACTCAATACTCGAGTATTGTCAATACTTTCACTAAAACCTGAGTTATGTTGAAAGTGTTGAGTTTTTGGAAACATATTTTGTTCAATGATACTTGAGTATTGATCTGTATTACTCGAGTATGATCAACACTTTCAGTAGCACTCGAGAGTTGCATAGAGTGCTTGTGAAAAACTTTGAATTTTGAAAAACTAAAAACACAATAGCTGCAAAAACATGTTTGTCATTATCAAAACATTATCTCAATAGATTTGAGTTGAGTGTTTTGGGCAGAGACCTTCTTGTTACGGTATATTGGTGGTGACATGGCAGGGGGCAGTGTTGTTGAAGTGACTAGCTAACATTTGGCTGGGTATACTAGCACTGATAGGCTGTACCACCTCCAGAACATATAAGGGGGAGTAGGATGAATGAGTAGGGACGAGTGGTTCAATTATTGAAAGTATTATGTATGATTTTATTATTGAAATTTTTAATGTGATTATTGATAAACCTGCTTCTTTGACTTACATTCCTTTCTTGTATATATTATAAACTAATTTCGGTTATTGAGACTTAATGTCCCACCCCATGGCATTGACATTTTTTCAAGTGAGACCTCTCCTTATAATAGGTGTCATGGAAAGCAGGCAGTGGCATAAGCATTTGTAGCCTTGTATGCCTCTGAAATCTTTTTGAAGGATTGTATTGTTTATATATTGCCATTATAGGATCATTATATTTTGATATACTTTGATTTTATTTTGGAGAGGATAATCGTTTGTATTTGAACCTGTGTGTTTGGGTTACAATGTGGAGGAATAGAGACTAGTGGGTTGGGTTGTAACCCTTATTTTAATTGTGCCCTTAATCTTGTGTATGGATTTATTTAGTGGATTTGTGGGCAGTTTCGTGCCATGGATTCAATGTGTGGATTTGTGGACGATGTTGTCTCCTAGATCCTAATGTGTTGACTTAATGGATAAGATATAAAGTTTTTGAAAGTGACAGACAAATTCTTTTATAACCATGGTTAATTGTTTAATAATTGTTAATTAGGCTAAATGCCTTAATTTGTGAAAAGGTTTTTTTCAACCATCAACTTCATCTCAGCCTACTAAGCCTACGCCACCAACTCAACCCTCTTTTGATCCTATTGATGTTGATCCTGAACCTCATCACTTTACCCATGACATACCTGCAAAACTACCTTCTCCACTGGTTTCTTCAGGCCATTCATCTCCTTCTCACATATCCCAACCATCTTCTCCAATCCCAATGCCTACTTCCCCGATTTTTGTGCCTATTCCTCAGCCTAAAGCAATCCCTTTGCCTGAAATTATCATTGATATTCTCAAGTTCTCTTGGTCAAGAATCCTCAATTGTGCCTCTTCCTTCATCTGAACAGCTTAACGTTGCCAAATTTATTGCACCCACTATTCAGCCTATTGTCTCTACAACTGAACTTGCACTTTCTGAACCTCCTCCTCAATATGATATTGTACCATCTTCATCGACCCTTCCTGATGATGCCAAAAAGGGGGAGAAGGAAAGAGAGAAGTCAGAAGAGAAATAGCCTATTATGTTGCATTTCTCTGATTCTGTGTCATTTTCCTTCTGCTGTAATTCTGATTTTGTGCCATTTTCCTTCTACTGTAATTTTGATTCTATCATCTTTCTATTATCTGTGCATTTTATGTCTTATGTAGTAATGTATCATGGTTCATGATATAACAAAGTGGTAAATTTAGTATTTATTGCTAGTCAAAATGTGCTGAATTTGATTTGACTTATTTTGAACTGCGATACTGATGGATTTTCCCGAATCTTGTCTTCAAATGCAATTTTCAATCCCCTGAGTTCATTAGCATTTCCCATCATCAAAAAAGGGGGAGAATGTTGTATTCCATTTTTTTGATGATGTCAAGATTATAAAATAAAGAGATTTCGATCATGA
>QFDD01010129.1:0-10171 GCA_006871305.1 Vachellia collinsii
TATCATAATCACTTTTTTTTTAACGTGATTTCTGATTATAAGGCATGCTTTTCCAACGCTAACATTTAATATGCTTTACCTCTATGAGGTGCGCTTGTGCTCTTATAACGTCAACATAAATAAGGCTTTCATCATTAGACTTGCCGGTAATTAATTCTTTGCCCTTTCCTCTTCCTTTGCAGGGTTTAATTTGATTTATGAATACGTGAATCGGAAATGCAAGTGACTGGCTCTGCACAGTATAGTGAAGATAAGGGGAAGAAGCATTGGCAACAGATTGGGTAACGTAACAAAGAGGGTTGAGTGTTCCAGATGCATTGCTGAATGATTCTCCAATATAACAGCTACTGTTGTTGAAGGCGCTTTTGTGATATTCCATCGTTTGGTTCTTTATATGAAAACTGGATAATTAGTTTGCAGGTATCAAAAGAGTTAATTAAATTAGTCATTTGATAGTATATGTGCACCCATTTTCGTATTATAAAATTCCTTTAATTAAAACCTGCAATCAATTTTATAAAAGTAATTACAAACTCCTGAGGTTAATTTGATTGAGGTTTCAAGTTTAAGTTTAAAATAAACCCTCTGTTTAGCTTTTATGCTTATTATTGGAGGTAGTTCCAAATTCATGTCTCTATCTCAGGGACAATTTTGCAGTGGGGTTTTTGGGTAGATCGTAAAATGCAAAACATAATGTCATCCAACCCCAGTTATGCTGTATTGCGATCCAATTAACGAGTGATGCAAGCAACTAAAAAGATGATCCCGATCAAAAACGAAAATACAGAGATGATTTACGCACTCCAGCAACCGATAAAAAATGAAAGCATAAACAAGCACTCATAAAACAAAAATACCTTATTTGTGGAACGGACTGCCGTCCTTAACCGTTGCTTCAGCCACCGTGCTTTGCCTAGGGTTTTTGGCTCTGTTTTCAGTTTTTTGCTCTGTTTTCAGTTTGCTTTGTGTTGGGAAAGTGATAAACGGTGATGGAGAAAACGTGAAGACAAAGGGATATGAATAGCTGTACTAACGTGCAAAAAAATCCAGATGGAGGCTTTTGATTGGATAACTGGATAACTGGTATACAAGAGATTGGATGTAAGTTTTATCCTATCGAAAATACATGAAAGCAACTGTTCTAACAACGATTCAAACCTTAATTCATTATAACGTGGAGAACTAAACATTGTCGTTAGATAGTACCTCAATTGATTATTTAATTAATTTTTCTAGGGAGTGATCTCTGTCGTCATTTCACGCAAGACAACAAGCCTTATACGACAAAATCAGCAATGAAGAGTTGAGTTGGTGAAACGCGGAGAAAGATGTTATTGGTATATACCCCTCAATACAACCCTGCACTGGCACTCCCCTCAGTAACGTATCCCACCATTACATTATTCTGAAGAAAGATACGCTTTGTTATTTCAAAATATTTTGTCAAAAATCCACGCTTCAAATTTAAAATTATCAAAACACTCTTAAAACATCACGCATCAAACGCTTCGTACAAGGCAGACATAACAAATATTTCTTAAACTGAACCAGTGGAAACCCATTTACTGTTGCGGGCTCCATGAGGCCCATATGCCCAACAACCCAAAGGTTTTTTATCCGGGTCCATAAGTCGGTTGGGTTTCCGGGGCGCGGAAAGGCGCGAGACGGTGTCAATTCGGATCCTGTCTGCCTCGGGCGCATCCACCTACTGGTCAGAGACGCTCAGAACCAGCCAAGAAGCTACTGCGACTGGCAGCCCAGGATCTCAAATTCGCAAGGTAATCCTACATCAATCAGAGGATCAAAACCTGGTTGGGATTTCAGACTATACCGATAAAAATTGCCCGCAGATGCCCTCCGACACGGGTTCTTCCGCCTCCGACCATGACCTCGACCCCCAGCCTCAACCGGTTGAAGAACAATTGGCCTCGGTCACATTATCCATCTCCAATGGCGAACCATCGGCGCATCAAGAAACAAACGGTGTTGTCCTTGAGTCTGTCAATCAGAATACTCAATATGTAATGGAGGAACAAGTTCCGCGCATTTCAGTTCCTGCTGATGAAATTGACGAGGTCAGGGAGTCTGCCGACCGGGAAGTCGTATGGGGGAGGACCGCTTCGGAGCTCGAGATGGACGGGCTGTCCAGCCCTAGCAGTAGTGGGTATGCTGGTGAAAGGGGCAGTAGCAGCGCGACTAGCGGCTCGGTGATTGACGACGTTGTTGAACAGGATGAAATTGAGGAGAAGACGAATGATGTTATAGTCGATGAAGTCTCTGATTCCCACACGTCCTGGCTTTCTGCGAAACGACATGTAGATGAGGTATGCATCGTCAATACATATGATTTATTTTTTAATCGTTGATTTGAGAACCTTGTGATTCATTGGAGATATTGCCTTCATGTTCTTGGTAAGAATAATTGAGTGGACTCGATTTGTATAACCATCTTAGTGCTTGCTCTTTTGTCCTATTGCACTATGAAATTCATTTGATGAAGAAGATGGGCTTCGTTTTTATTTGAGGTGAGGTTTGTACATAAATTATTCCCTTTTCAAAGTGATGCATTCGTCTCTTCGTGTAACTACATACGACGTTTGTGATTTTAAAGTTATTATCTTGATAAATATAAGATGACCATGAAAAAGAAGCAGTAGTGCAAGAGCAATAATTGTCAAACCTTAAAATATGTGATCGCAAACGCCTATTCAGTGAGCGGTGCTAGTCTGCTAGAAGGGCACCACACTTTTCCCCTCGAAGTCGTTTTTGTCAATTATTATGACGCGATGTATATTTGTCTTCTGCAGCAATTCAACAAATGAAATGATGTCTCTGATTAGTAAGTGCTTATAATGCATCCTATGGGAAAGAACTATCACCCTGCATCAATTATAATTTCCGTGAGGTTGGTAGCATGAAACTGGCATTAGCAAGTAGAGGGGGAGAGAGTTGTTTATAGTTAAGCATGTAAACGTTTATTGTAATAACAACCTTGACATATTTATCTGGATTTTATTGATGGAAAATACGAAATTATGAAATGCAAGCAAAAAATACTTCAAATTGTGTGCTAATTTCTGTGAAATTACTCTTCCTTTCTTGTTGAAGAATTATGGTTGCAAGATACATTCAACAGTGTTAAAAGTAATCAAGCCTTATATATGGACATGTGGTCAACCATGAAAAGTAATTCGACTGAAATATAATGCTATTTTTATTATGTACTGGTGCAAACATTTATAATCTACACCATGCCTACATGGTAGGACAGTTTTTATGAGGATTTCTGTAATATCATATTCTGTTTGATTGATGAATAAAGTGCAGGATGATGCTTCTATTTCATGGAGGAAAAGGAAGAAGCATTTTTTTATTCTGAGTAATTCTGGCAAACCAATATATTCGAGGTAGTGTTTGAAGACTTGTCTCATTGGCTTCTTTGTATTTCTGTTCATCTCTCTATTTTGTTTTTCTCCTTAAACATCGTGCTCTGGTCTCCTATATCCTTTCTGCCGTATTTTTGTTTTCTTCCAGATATGGGGATGAACACAAGCTTGCAGGATTTTCGGCTACTTTGCAAGCAATAATTTCCTTTGTAGAGGATGGGTATGTGGATGCTCCTATCATAGTCGTACTTCAACGTAATAGCTTCTCATTGACTTATAAGGGCCTTTTCTAACATTTTCGTTTTTTTTTATAGGGGTGACCGGGTCAAATTGTTGAGGGCTGGAAAGCATCAGGTCTGGCCACTTGTTTACAATTTATTTGTGTTTTCCAATTTGAAGCAAGTTTTTAGATGCGGTTTCCTTTGAGCACTGAGGCATGTAGATGTGTATTCATCCTGCGTACTAGTGTTGGATACTTTCCCAACATGGATACCCCTTGGATATGTCTGGGCGTGTTCTCCAGGCGTATCAGGTTTTTTTAAAAAATAAAATTAAAACAGACCAGATATGAGAAGGATATGAAATGGATAAAAGTTGAAAAATATGAGAAGCAAGTTTTCTTTTGGAATTCCCTTCATCACACATTAGAAAACTTATTGCCTTTACAAGCGCCATTAGAGATTTCAGACCTTATAGTTGCTTCCTTGTCAGTGCGTTGTTGGTTCTTCAATCTTATCGTCATTAGTAAGGTATTTTGGAAATACGAGGCCTTGAAGTTGTAGGTGAAGTCTTGACGTGCCAAGCTACTGTACTGTTTGTTGATATTCAGGCACTTTGTCTCTTTAACTGACAGTGGTAGTTGCCCAAAAAAAAAAAAACAAACGACAGTGATAAATGTAATATTGCAGTAAATGGCTGGCATCCACTGACACTATTGTACCAGAAGCATGTTTTAAGCAATTTATTTTTCTTTTTATTTTTTTGTTATAGTTCTTTAGATTCATATTGCTTGATTTTTTTAAGCATCTTGGAAGTATAATGTCTTCTATTTTATTTTGAAATTGCTGTAGTCCGAAGTCCGCATTGTACCTTGTGCTTGTGCTTTCTTGCTTTTGAGCTATGCTCTTGTCAAAGCTTAGCTTTAAGTTGGAGACCTTGTGACTATTATTTTAGTGAAAGTCATATTTTGAGTTCTTAATTAACTTTCAGTTGTAAGTGACGCATGTTGTCTACCTTCTATACTTTTTCTTGGTGAGATGCTCATCTTTGTGGTTAATGCTTGTGGAAGGAGGCTATAATTAACTTTGGTATGACAGATCCTAGTTTGAAATTTTGTTACAGGTGGTTTTTCTGGTGAAAGGACCAATTTACTTAGTTTGCATCAGCTGCACAGAAGAACCTTATGAGTCATTAAAAGGACAATTAGAGCTTATTTATGATCAGGTATAGTTGAGTTATCATCATAATATTCTTTTGGATTGATATGCTTAATTGACTATGCCTCCATCTTCTGCTTCTGTTGCTTCTTTAGTTACAAATGATACACCATTTCATTTAGATGATCAAGTCTTGTTCCGATGGTTATATGATACAGCGCTGCAATTGATGTGCAGATGCTAGTTATATTAACAAAGTCGGTGAACAGATGTTTTGAGAAGAATCCGAAGTTTGACATGACCCCACTGCTGGGAGGGACAGACATCGTCTTCTCTTCTCTTATACATTCTTTCAGTTGGTTTGTTTCTCTGCTACATGCTTGCCCACTTATAAAAAAATCATACATGTTGGGATGGGAATGTTTTAGCCTTTTTTCTTTTTGGTCATCTGCTTTTTTTCTGTCAGGGCTGGAATAATGGTCGCTGGTGTGATAGACTCTTCCAAGTTTCTCCTTATATTATTTTAGATATGAGAAGTAAATTGTGATATTTGCACTTCCATTCCAGGAATCCAGCTACATTTCTTCATGCCTATACTTGTCTCCCTCTTGCATATGCTACAAGGCAAGCTGCCAGTGCTATCTTGCAAGATGTTGCTGATTCAGGTGTTTTGTTTGCAATACTAATGAGCAGGCACAAGGTTGACTCTCTGCTTTCTGACTTTAATATTATTCTGACATACAATAACATGTTGAAGGTTGAATTTAGGTTGTCAGTCTTGTTGGTGCTCAGAAAGCTTCTCTTCATCCAGATGATATGCTGCTACTTGCCAACTTTGTAATTTCCTCAGAATCCTTTAGGCAAGTAGAACTGGCAAGTCTCTATTTACAGACTGCATCTCACAGTTGGTTCAGTGATGTAGTATGCTCTTCATTTGCTGTAATTTCATTTGTTTATTTTGGTAAACGAAGTGATATATTTTGCATTAGCAATTTGTTTGGTTTTTGGACTTAATTGTTAAGATGCAGATTTCATTGCTTGTATACTTTCTTATTTATTTTTATTGGTCTTGCTGCAGGACATCGGAATCATTTTCTCCAGTTTGCTTGCCAAGATATAATCCTTTTGCATTTTTGTATTCCTATATACATTATTTTGATGTGAGTGATTTGGGTACCATAGACAATTTGCTCTTTTTACTGTATGTTTTAAATTTAGGTCAGCACTTGATTGACAAAGTTGATGCATTCTTGTGGTAGGCTGACACATACCTGATGTTGCTAACGACCAATTCAGAAGCCTTTTATCATCTCAAGGATTGTAGGTAAATGGTGGTTAATGACTTGACTACTATCGTTGGAATTAGGGTGTACAGTGTAACTTTGCATGTATTGCTATAGCCGAAAATTTTCTTCAGGCAAAAGTATAATAATCTTTTCTATAAAATGCCCAAGCTTTTCCCATAATCAAGAAAACCAAAATGGAAAGAAGCTTTTGACTTGCATGGCTTAGAAATTTTCTTGCGAATTTACAGGATTCGTATCGAAAATGTCCTTTTGAAATCAAATGTTCTTAGTGAAGTTCAGAGATCCTTGATAGACGGAGGTATGCACATTGAAGATCTGCTCGTTGACCCCTTAACCCGTTCTGAATCATCTCCTCATCTAGGCCAGCACAAGCCTCCGACGGAGTCTCTTGAAAGGTTGAAAGAACCTTATCTTGGTGTTGGTGGTCCTGCTGGGTTGTGGCATTTCATATATCGCAGTGTATATCTTGATCAATATGTATCTTCAGAGTTCTCGTCTCCCGTTAACACTCCTCGGCAGCACAAAAGGTAATAAACTTAGTAGTGACTCTTTTCACCTCTTATGCTTGTCCCTTGTCGTTTTGTTACAACTTTTGCCTTTAAACTTCTTTTCTTTTTTTCATATAGTATAACTAGCTTTCATATTGTTGCAGACTGTATAGAGCTTACCAGAAACTCTTTGCATCTATGCATGATAAAGGAGTTGGGCCACACAAAACTCAATTTAGAAGAGATGAAAACTATGGTAACATTTATTGTAGTTTCGTTGAGATATCACTTGTTAGTTTAGGATCTGCATGTATAAAAATAATTTCTATGCTGGTCATTACAAGCCGATAATACTGGTACTTCCATGCTCAAAGGAATATTTTCATTAGGGGGAGGACCAAAAAACCGAATTTGTTTTTCATGTCGTGTATGTTCTTAATTTTAAGTAGTGATGGCTATCTTAGAAATGGTAGATTTCCTGGAATGACACTCATCAATTTGATCTCATTTTCTGTTGTACAACTAGTGATAATTCTGTTATAAGGATTACATTGCAAGTGCCTGTAGCTAGGGGGGATCGTTAAGTTTCATTATGTTTACATGCGCCACTGAGCATCTACAAAATTTTACTGACTCATGTTCATGTTGCAGTTCTTCTCTGTTGGGTGACACAGGATTTTGAACTTTATGCAGCCTTTGATCCCCTTGCAGACAAGGTATAATTTATGCTTTATTTTTTTTCGAAATCTGTTATCATTGAAAGGTATCAACATGCAAACCAAGTAATATTTCACATTAACAATAGTGTTTCTACCCCTTTTAAGAATTTGTGTTTGTTTCCATTTTCAATATTACTAGATTGACAAGCATCTGATATGAGACTTAATTGATGTTTATCTTATTGAAATTGTGTATGCAAATCAACATGATTGACATCTACGTTTCAGTGATTCCATTGATAAACATATCATCTTATTTAAGGTGGTTGATATTAAAAGAAATATCAAATTTTGCTGCACTCGTTTGATGATCTCTAACTATTGGAGCATTAATGAGCATGTGCAGGCCTCCGCAATAAAGGCTTGCAATCGGGTTTGTCAATGGGTGAAAGACGTGGAGAACGAGATATTTTTGCTAGGTTCTAGCCCCTTCTCTTGGTGATTGGCCTCCAGAACTGTAAACATGTATTATAATTTTTATTTAATGAAATTTCTGTAGATTTCATTCCGCCTTTGGATTCTTTTCGTTGCATTTTACAGGAATAACAAACCTATGATGTCAAATGGATTCTAAAAGCAGGTCGTCAATTTGCTAATGATTTTCTTTTGTAATGATTTGTTGTCAGATAGTTAAGTGAATTCATGATGTGGATCACTCCGTTTTTTTCCCCCTTTTGATAGCTCCAAATGAGTGGGATAACTTTATACCACTTGCTGTCCATTTGATAGAAAATGGGCAATGCCTACAGTGTTTTAGAGAGTATTTGAATCAAGCTATTAATGGCTGTTTAGAAGTCGATTATTTTGGGGTTCAGTTTTGTTTATTTTTTTAAGTATATACATTCACTTAATTGTGCGCCATTGAGGTCCAAAATTGGAAATTGTTAAAGAAGTTAAACAGGACTATTGACTTCATCCTCGAATTAGGGTTGTAGGCATAGGACACCAACTTGCCCAGCAAAAATCAAAAGCCACCAAGAGTCAAAACTAAAGGAGGGACCTGAGGGGATAACGAATGATTTGGGATCTGTTTGGATTAATTGTGCAAGATACTTTTTTAACATGATTTACAATCAACGAAGTGAACAGTGATAGTAGTTTTATTTCAACTTGCATAAATGTTACCTTGGTGATTTCTGTGTCTTAAATCTTTTTTTTTTTTTGGGCCAAGACTTCAGTGTTTCTTACTTGGAGACGCGTTGGTGTAATTTTGTTTTGGTCTGAATTCATACTGCTGTGTCTACGATCATTCCCAATCCAAATATTCCAAGACTCCCCAACTATTTCCATACCTTTTCTGCTCCTGGTTCTGGTCAACTCAACACTCATCATGATTCCTTTTGAGATGTGAGTTTTTGGTATAAAGTACGATGAATACTATGATGAGCATGATTTTCTTCGGGGGCATGATTTAGTGTAGTCGAATTGTATACTAGTCATGTTTCCATCAAAGATAGGCCCAAATGGAACATCATAACCCAACCATCCTATTATAATCGAAATATAGATTTCTTAAAATTGCCTGTTTTCATGTAACGATCAAGTGCGGTGTATCTGAATGGAATTAAGTTTATTATGAATAAAATGAAGATTTTTGAAAGAAAATGAAATTGATACTTTTAAAATATAATCAAGTATTGCATAAAATGGACACAGTAAAGGATTCAGATCCGAGATTTTTCTTAGATGGTGCAGGAGGAGAGGCACTAAGTTGATGATTAAAGACGGTAGACTGGTAGTATTTGTTTTGGGTGGTAAGGAAAAGAGATGATGGTCCCTTTAATGTAGGGAAATGAGAGATGAGAAAGATAATGATAAGGTGGTGTGGTATTTATTATTATGATTATTATTGTATATTGTTGTGAGTGAAAAGAATACAATGGGGAGGGGCACTTTGATTGAATGATGGATGGTGGTTTTGGGGAGGATTTGGTGGCTCCATTTTCGTTTTGTCAAAAAAGCACTCTCCCATTACGCATCTCCTTCGGTGGCATTCTCGTTATTTTGAGGAGTCAAACTTCACCGTTTTCGGAGTTTAAAAAAGTTTGTTCCCCACTTAACTCCACTCAATGCCTCCCTTTTTCCCATTTTACCCGCATCTCTCGCACCCCTCCGGTAACGTCAGCCCTCAAACCCCTCCCACCATTGTGTCCCACTATTATGTAATTTTGCGTGCAAGTTTAACCATGGAAAAACTTAAGCTCCATTGGATCCCATTTCCAACTCAAGATCCTGACATGTGTGGCATCCTTTTTGTTAAACACACGTGTCGTTCCAATATAAATGGATATGTTTGAATTAGTCTCTCAGATATTAAATGTAAACACGATGTAATCCCGCCCGTGAATTATACCAACCCGAAGGTAAAAGTAGATCAATTCAATTCTTGCCCTTAAGCCATCCCGTCACCCCCATTTGCATTAAAAACCTCCAAATTAGATGCCTCTTAATGTTAAGTTAGGCACACGCTCTGTCGTTCGTATAATTGGCCGCCTAATATGTGTTTCCCCATTTCTGCCTGAGGAGGAATAACACAATTCAAAATACATTCCATGGATTAATGTATTTGTATGAAAGGCGCCTAAAAGGCTAAAATTGGTCATTTGAGGCTGAAGAAGAAAATGATAATTAAAACGCACCCATCTTTATCTCTCTAATGCCCATCACGTGACCTGCCACAGCCTTCTCCTGTATTATTTTGCCCTCATCATCTTCCTAAAAATAAAGGGGGGCCTCCTTATTACTGTTTTGAATCATGACTTCATTGCCAGCCACCATCTAATCTTAAAAACTCCCACTCTTTTACTATAAAAAATAAACCAAACTTAAAGAAAGATTCCAACGATATTTATTATTCACATAAATAATGACACGCCTTTATTAATTGTCTTCTGC
>QFDD01010130.1:0-10256 GCA_006871305.1 Vachellia collinsii
GAATGGGAAAGCTCCATGCTTTCTGTGAGTAGACAGACTGTGACTATGGTTGGAGGAAACAGACCCTTTTTGATATTCTCTGTTGTATATCGTTTTTGCGGCAAGACGAAAAAGAAGCGGCCATAAGATGGGTTAAACTTTTCGGGGTTTGTTTGGTTTGGGCATTTCTTTTGTTTCGTTTTTTTTTTTTTTTTGAAAGAGAGGGTTGGGCAAGGTGAAACAATCAATATAGCTGTTTTGTTTAAAAAAATGGATTTGTTTGAAAGGATGAGATCCAACTCTTTCAAAATTATTATAATATTTCATCCTTACTCTAATACCTTAAAACCTTTTTTTTCCCTCTTTTTTTTCAACTTTTTTCTGTTTCCTTTTTTCCTCTAACTGTTTTTTCCATAAGTTATTGCTCACTTTGATCATGAAATTCCACCCTCATTAAAATATGTTTTTGATATTGTATACCAAAAAAAAAGACTTGGACCAGACTTGACCGAGACCTAACGGAGAAGACAAGTCCAACACATACTCTACCAAGGGTTCCAACAGTCCAACACCCTAACGACACGAGAGGCAACACATGGGGCTCGTGTTCATTGCCAACTGCCCTCAGCATCAGACCAGGTAGTTAGGATCCGAAGATCCAACAATCGCTATCCTAATATCCTCGGAGGTCGTTGAACGCAGCCAGTGGACAACTACAGCCGGTGACCGTCTATTTATTTTCACTGTATCTTTCGTTGAGAAATGATTGAACTCATTGTATTCAAATTCTCTCTCTTCTTCTTTCTATGAGACGCACTGTATACGCATTTGTCTTCTCCCTAATCATTCCAACTCCCTTATGCTATTGAGCCTATTTTGCATACACACGAATACATCAATGCAATTAATTTCCTCTCTATTTCATTCTACCCCTCTTGCATCAGTTGCAGTAGTCTCATTCATTTGTTTTCGTACTATTGGTGGCCCAATTCTCTTAATTCATATTTATTTGAATTTTTTACGAAAATTGGCATAAACAAATATAATATCATCATTAAAGATGATTTAATATGTTAAAATTAATATTATTATCTTTTAAGGATTATATAAAATTTTTTATCATATACAAGTGAATCAATGCCTTTCTGTAATTCAAACATTGTAGAAAATGGTTATTTTAATATAAATATAATGAATAAAAGAAAAGGCATAAATAAATGATAAGAATATAACTGTTAACTTAAAATTTGTTCTCCTCACCTCCCCATATGAATCAAATAACAATTATTAAAATATCTTCCTACTTTCACCTCATATCCTCTCCTTAATTAAGCCCACATCCCAAAGCTCCAGGCTCAGCCCCAGCTAGCGCCGTAGCATCAAAACTATAGTAATACATTTGTGTCACCTCTTGGGCGAGAAAAAACAAAAAAATTGTGTCACCTTAGTCAATATTATTCTGTAATGGCGTTGTTTTTATTGTAATCTTACATTAAAAATAAAAAAGTATTCCTAAAAACTTTGAAGTTAATCCATCCATAAATTTTGTCCAAAAAAAAAAATAATCCATCCATAAATGAACAGGTAAGTTTTAGCATTCGTATTAGCATTAAATACTAAAAGTAATGTTGATACTCGATAGCATAAATTAACGTATAAAAATACAAATTAAAAGGCTAAGTATTAATTAGTTGGTAAAACAGAAATTCTTTATCCTAGATTTATGCTTCAATGCCCCAGGCTTTTCCTGAAACCTTTTAGGCAGGCCGTGGTATTAGGAGTGATTTTCAAAATAAATAACTAAAACATTTGTTCCTTCTTTTTTGTCCTCCAGACTTGTTCTAAAAAGTAGTTGCACCACACTCAAAAATCTTAAATAAAATTGTTCCTTCAGGGGAAAAAATGGGGCTGAAAAGGTACTTCCATGATAAGAAGAAAGATGAAGGGTAAATAAGAAACAAAACAGAAAAGAAGAGATTGCAACTCCTTCAAAGAACCAAATGGTGCATAATTAGAACCAGGCATTCTGCTTAATTCCTTTTTTTTTTTTTTGTGAAATGCATTCTGCTTAATCCCGAAAACAAACAAAATTCGACTTTGATGCATTTAACCAATTTTAACAGCAAATGCATATACATATCCAATTTCCTGGAACCTACCTCGTGGGACTCAATCACCGAGCAGAACAGAACGGAAAGGGGCAAGAAAATGCAGCCCAAGAAAGATGATGACTCCTAAACATAGATCTCACAACACAATCCCTACATTCTAAGCTAACGGTAAGTTACAAATGATTTGGCAAACAAGATATGAATCCCATAATCACTTGGCAACCCTGCCTCGGCCTCTGCCTCTTCGGTTATATCTGCTTATTCTTTTACCCTTTTGCTTCTCAGCCCCACTCCTTGTGGACATTGCCATGTCTGGTTCTGCGGCGACCTCGGACTGTTCCAGCTCAAACTCATTTTGTACACTTGAACTGTTCTGCGAGCCAGTGGCAACACCGTCATCTTCATTGGTCGTGACGTTGTTGTCTGCAGTCACATCAGGAACTTCCATACCAGTACCACTCAATGGTTCACAAGTCTCTTGTTCAGCCACACCCTTGGATATCCTTTCATCACCTGAACCAACTGTATCGTGCTTGTTATCCAATGTTCTATCATGTTGTTCAGTACCCTGCCCTGAATTACTAGAAAGCATGGAAATACAAAAAATTAGTTTATTTTTTCACCGTAAGAGGCCAACAAATGTTCCCAGACCTGTGAAAACGAAGTTCATTGATTCTCCTGATATGACTTTTAGTCAATTATTTTTACTAGTAATCGGGTGAATAGGTTGCAGATGAGAATCTTTGCCTGTTTGTGTTATCTAATATGCATAATTTATAATCAAAATCAAGGCACCATATATTTACCTGGGTCCTGAAGAAGGGAAGCCGTTTGCTGACACGTCATCTCCTACCTTGTCTTTGGGTACTGAACAGCTTCCGTCATGCAATACAGACTCTAACGCTGCATTCAGAAGGAGGTAAGAATCTAATTTTTGGAAACGCTGGATAAATGTAAAGTCAAGTCGCAAACTAGCACTATATATGAAAACGGGTCATCCAGAAAATGTAAAACATGTTCATAGAAGAAGAAAAAAGAATACCTTCTCCAGTTTCTTTCGCTGAATCCATCTCACAGTTCGCCCCATTCATATCACTAATGCCATTTACTTCAACCATGCCCCCATCCCTATCCCATTTAATGAACTGTTAAAAACAAGACAACTAACTGGGGGAAAAAATCCAGAAAGGGAAAAAAGAATAGACACCATCCAGATCCCCCAAATTAAACATACTTGGTAATCATAGATGCTTGAATAGGATTACAAACTTAAACATAAATTTAGTATTCACTGAAGCAATTTTGAAACTTTGATGCCTTAAAGTTAGAAAAATTTTCCCATTAGTAACTCAAAGAAAGTGCCATCATCATAATCAAATATGGGACTTCAGGCTACTTTTAATAAGTAGAAGATAAATTTCAATGATGTTAAGCACCATACCGAATGTTAACCATGCTAGAAACTAGAAGGTTTAAGATCCCTCCAAAAAGTAAAAAGAAAACAATGAACTTGTTGGTGGCTATTTCATACACTATAAAGAACTTCAAAAGCAATTTCTAATCACTCCATAGATCACAAGAAAAATGAAAGCCTTAGCAAAGTCAAAATGGGCGGAGGAAATACAATAATATCAGAAAATAGAAAGTAAAATGTTAACCTGATGAAAACCAAACATACAACTATTGAAAAGAGAGGAACGTAAACAAGAAAAATACATTCTAACCTGTTTGTTGTCACATCATCTGACGTCCTTAGTTTATGCTCAGAAATTGTTATCTCTCTGTAGTCGTCTTGTGAACCTACGTGGCATGATTTTTCATATGCAAATTAAGACATGTAAGGGGGAAATGAAAACTATGAGCATGCACAAGTGTTTTATCTGTTGCTCTAATTACAGGTATAGGAACAAAAGAGGCCAAAATTCCCAGTTAGAAACTTCTTATTTCAAAGTGCTAAGATAAAAATTTACTTGCTATGCCATAATTTAAGCCAACATATGGCCCAAAAATGTTGAAATCAAATCGTATAAAGGAATCAGTGGAACAGGTAAATCATTGACCCTGGTAAAAGTACTTACCTTCAGTTTGCTGAAAGTTGACCTGAGAGCCCTTATTAAAAAGCCAAAAAAAAAAAACTATGTCAGGATTTAGTAATGATTATGAATATCATAAAAGGGGGAAGAAAGCTTATAAGCACCTGATTTTGTTCTGAATTAATGTTAGCTGAATCAGACAGCGCACTTTCAAGTTGAACACCATCCTGTTTCCTCACCAAATCTGAGAGCAAAAAATATGAGGTCAAATGTTTTAGACGTGGGTAAAAAGTAATCCACGTTCCATAATAAAAAATCCAAATAAAGCTATCTGTACTGCAATGAAGAGTGGATATCAATGAACAGATCAATCGGTTTCCCGCAGCAGAAGAATCATACCTAGAGCTGAATGAGAATTATATTCATTCACCCAGTTCAAAGATGCATCCATTGAATTGGTAAAATTAAGCACTTTCTCAACCACAGGAGCTTCAAAATTTTCAGTAGCGGAAGGATTCACGTTATTTTTACATTCCACAGCAGATGCAGACCAATCAATTTTTGAGGAGGGAAGAGAACTAAGCATCTGTTGAGTTGCCCTGGAACGCACTCTTCGTATTTCATCCTGAATACTCCAAGACCCAGTAGCTGGAGAATCCCTTTTCAACTGCATCGCATTATCAGCACATAAATCACGCTATAATCTGTAAGCAGAACGTTTTGACATTTCACTCCAATGACATACTCATCTACATAAAAAGTAAAAGCCCAGCTATGATTGACATTTGATAGAAACAACACATATAACTTCCTCGACAAAACAATTATTCATGTAGTGCTAAAGCAAAAACCTAAATAAGTTAGTCTTATGTCCATTTGGATGCAAATTGGCACATCATGAATTTCAGCACTAATGACTGTTCTGGTTTATCTATATCTCTTGTCATGGGATAGTCTGTTTCAGAAATGGGGACTCATTGTCAAAAGTTGAGAATCAGTACTAGTCAACAACATCAAGCTAAAAACACCAGTCTAAATACATAACAAGCCCTTCCAGTCACAATAAAAGCAACAAGAACATGATATACACATAATTTGAAAAATAAATTAATAAAATCAGCCAATTGCACCTTGGTGGATGATGGAGAATAGCCAATGACCGGATGTGGTGTTTCTTCTTTTAAGAACTGAATTCCAATCGGTGTCAAAGGCTTTGTATGGTCTATGGAAGGAGACGACCAAGGTGGAAGTGAGCGCATATATGACTTAGCTACATCAACTGGCGATCCTTCACCTGTGAGAGCCTGCAGACCAGCCAAACACATTGGTAAAACCAAACAACCCACAAGGTAGGGGGAACATATATAAGCATTACAATAGGTTTTGCCACGAAGAGGAAAAGAAAAAGTTACTAACCTGTGGCAATGTAACCATGTTTAAATTGTGACTTCCATAACCTAAATCCGAATTTGAATCTAATCGGGACTTCTGCTCCTCTAACCATTTCTTTGCCTCCATAACAGCAGCACTGCTCAGATCAGGTGAATCTGTGATGGAAAACACAACGTCAGAAACAGTAATCATTTAAGATAAGAGTTGTGTAGTAGACTATACCATTTGCAAGAGTCCTGTTGAGCATATCATTTGGCCTCTGATTCCATTCATCTTCACTGGCAGAAGTATCTACTACCCTTGATCTAATCATTCTTATAAATTGATCACATTCTTCCCTGTTCAAATCTCAAGCTCTTTTAAAACCTTATTCTGAGCAACTAAAACAAACAGTATTAAAACCCATAAAAATTCCAATTTTTCAGCACCTTGAGAATGTCTCGCGCATAATTAGCTGCTCAATGACACGCTTGTTTTTGCTATTCTGAACTGCCCGATGGAGATCCTTCCCAGAGGCATTGATTACTTCCAATGTCTCACTCTTCCAGAACCAAAAAAAAAAAAAATTAAAAAAAATCTTATGCACACTGCTCTCACGCAAAACCAGAAAATGAATGCAAATAAAAAACCATTGATCAAAACTGGCTCCAACAAAACAGAAAAGGTTATGTATAGTATTCTCATTCCAATCCTCTTCCTACAATAATCATTTAAAAGCATCAGTTACTGCGGTTTGTCTGGGTGCGGTTTTTTTTTGGGCCCGGGGGGGGGGTGGGTAAAGGACTATCGTCCACTGAGCTATTGGATGTCCATACACAAAGCAGAGCAAATTGTCTAGGACGAAAACATAAAGAGTGATGCCATGCTTGTTGGATGTATGAGTAATTGTGATCTGTAAGTGACTGCATGTGCAATAAACAAAAGCAGTTGGACTTCAAAAGTATAAAGGCATCAAAGTACAGTAAACCAGGCTTGCTAAATAAGAAGGATAGAAGAACATCTTTGGCACAATAGAGAATAGCGGAGAATCAATTACCTTATTCAACATATCATCGCCTTTAAGGGAGACGACATTTTCATCGTTAGCAGCGCCAATTTCCTCCTCTGCAACAAGGGACAGCGCAGACACATCATTCGGGACGGAATAGGAGGTTCGAAACAAAAGTCACGCTTTTGATATTCGATAAAGCGCGCAGACATGTAAGAAAATACATGATTCGATATAATCTATTTTGTAAATCTAATTAAGCACATTCGGATTGCTGTACCTAAACTAATAAGCCTACGGCTAAGCTAGGCACATCAAAGTTCTGCATACTCCAGTTCAAAAGGAAAGATCGAAAATTTATCCGAATTGATAACTTCAAAAGAATAAACGAGACTTTAAACCCTAGAATTCCGGTAAATCAACCATCCAACTCAAACTTGTAAAATCGTTACATGGCAAAGGCATTACCAGCAGTGGAATCGTTAGCAGAAGACGAGGAGGAGGAGGAAGACGAGGACGTCGACGTTGGCGAAGATTCTAAATCAAAAACTGTGGATAAGATTTTGCCTGCCCCAGAAGCAATGGAACGAGTTGGAGAGAAAACAAAACGAGAGAGCCAACTAGGGCTCCGAGAGGTAGAATCGAAGGGGATAGGCCGGTCATAAGGAGTCCTGGAAGCAGCGGCTCGGCGAGGTCGGACAATTTTGCCGCCGGATCGAGGCTCGGGAAGTCGTCGAGATCTGGAAATGGAAGCCATGGCAACGGTATGAAAACAGAGACAAAGGGATAGGCAAAAAGGGATGGTAGAAAGCACAGTTTTGAGTTGAAGTTGTCTGCTTCTTGTCCTTTAAAACTCAAAACCTCTGCTCAGAAGAAGGAAAAGAACGAAGAAATGCTGTTGACAATACTCCGTTTGATCGTTGGAGCGGTTATCTTCAGTTTATTCCCCTCTTCTCTCTCTCTCTCTCTCTCTTTCCCTACTCATAGGCGTCTTTTTTTTTTTTGAGAAAAGAAAATAATATTCGTTTTCGTTTTTTGTTAAATAGAGTGCTCCTTTTTATGGTAAATTAATCTGATTCATCAATTTTTTCAGGAAAAAAATGAAGTTATTTCTTTTTTCACTTAAAAAATATACAAAAGGAATTTCAAATTTGTCAGCTGCTGGAAGGGGAGGCTCCACAGCATAGGCGTGATGCTGTGATGGATTGATGGCCCCGCACTAGCTTTATTATTATTTTTTTGTTTTATCAGTCAAAAACTCAAAATATTTCTTTTTTGCCAACTAGCAAGTAGCAACATCCGTCGTATCAAAACATGTACTACCCACAGGCCGTAACGCAAGAGTCAGGTTTGAGATGAAGAAATATAATTAATTAATATTTTTATCATTTTTTAAATCAATTTACCTCATTTATAAATCTATATATAATTTAATAATACATATAAATATTTTAAAATATATGATATAATTAAGTTATTTATTAGCATTTTTAATATTTCTAAAAAGGTTAAGTAACTCTTATATTAAAAATTGGAATTGATTTAATAATTTCGATGTATATATGAGGATGATGTTATTTTGGAGAAATTCCTATTTACACTGGTTACATCGTATCATTTGTGCACTTCTTAATTAAAAAATTTTAGTTGTCTTTCTTTAAACCCTGTATATTTTCTGAAATTTCTCTCCTAGATATCTATTTTTTTCTTCTCACTTAATTTTCAAGGTAAAGTAATGTAATTTAATTGAAGAGAGCGTAAATAACATAATGCAACATTGTACACAATAATTTCGGCCAACAGATGGCCCCACTCTGGCTAAATTGAATTTTTTTGTAATAATTATAGAATTTTAAATAAACACAATTTTCTTTTCAGCCAGCTATAATTTTTGCAACCTACAAATAAAAATAATCTAGATTTATATATAAGGAGGATTTTTTTTTTGGTACAAGTGAGGGCAAGAGCCCAAAAATTAAATAAGGACTAAGCTAAATGGGGATTAAATCCCAAGTCTGTATTGTAGCATAAATTCCTCATATGTGATGGAGGAGAGCTCAAAATGGAAGACGCAGATAAGCCTTCCTTTGCTAAGGAGTATGCAAGACAATTCAAATCACAGGGTACATAAGCAAGCATTAGATCCCATTCCATTTGCATCATCTTCCTAATATGAAGAGAGATTAGGTTGCAACCACTTTAATTTTCGTGTCTTGCTAACATGTGAATTAAGCTATTTGAATCCAATTCCAATATCGCCCTTCTGTAACCAAAATCCCATGCTAATCTGAGGCCTTTGAAAACACCCCATTCTTCAGCTTCAAAGACAGTGCACCGTCCAAGCAATTGTGTGGAGCTAACGATCCAACAAGCCTAATGATCACGAAACACTCCCCCACATCCTACTTTATTTTTTGATCTTGACATAGCACCATCTGCACTCACCTTAACCCATCTAAATTGAGGTGGCTCCCGAACCAAAGGATTTGGAAGCAGAGACCGTGTCAAGGTGAATGGAAATTCATTTTGTTGGACAAATGACCTCCACTTATGGAAAACCACCAATGAAGGTTCTTCCCGTTTATAAAAATTTGTGCTGAAGGTAAATTTATTCCTCCATGTCCATAGCAGCCATATAGAGACTCCCTATGTAAGATTCCATTCAAAAGATGAAGATAGGCCCAATTTTCTTTTTAGATTCAAAGCAATCCAGTCACATAATAATGCTGAAATTTTTTTTGATAAATACCTGGGGTTAAGAAGTTTCATCCACAATTTCATTGCATATGAGCAATCACGTAAGATATGAAGCACATCTTCAATTCTGGAGTCGCAATAAATACACATAGGGGATGTAGAAGATCATTTGCTCCTCCAAGCATTTGTAGGCAATCCGTTGCGATAAGTAATCCACAAAAAGACTCTTACTCTTTCTGCTCCTCTCCACTTCCAAATAGATTTGTAAACTGAGCTATAAATGTTGGGTGGAGTATTCTCAATTAAATAATAGGCACTCTTAACAATAAAAACCCCATTGACAGTACCTTTCCATGTCATCACATCATCCCCAGCTTCTTTAAAAGGAGGAATTATCGTCATTAGACGCTGAACAACGTCAGTATGAACAATAGACGACAATTGGTCAAAATCCCAAGTCCTATGTTTTACCCATTTAAACACCAAGCTCTGTTCTTCATTTGAGGACAATGATCTGAGACACGTCTTTAACTTCTCCCTCTTGGAATAACCAAGTGTCGTTAAAGAAGCTAACCACTTCCCCCATTCCTAACATACCACAACATGTGACCTTGTTCCTTCTTCAATAATGCTCTTTTGTTGGCAATTAAATCGCCACAGCTTAGAGTCTCCTGATTGTATATTTAGCAAGGTATCATCACTCCTTCTCATGTATTTGAAGTGTGTTTGTGCAAATTTCGGGGATTTTTGCGTTTAAAAGGAGGTTCGGGGAATCAACAGTATAAAATAAAAATCACAGGGTAGTTTTTGATGCAAAGGTAAAAGGAATATAAAAGCAGATGGGCGAGTGACTTTGATTAATGATCAAGAGCTGTGTACAGTGAGCAATAGTTAGAGAGAGAGGTCAGAAGAGGAAGAAGATCAGACTTGTGTGACATCCCCTTTCTACTAAACAAGGCTTTTAACTTAATTAACAATTATTAAACAAATAACCATGATTTTTTTTTTTTCAAAAACTTTATATCACAAGGCTTATAACCCAGCCCACTAGTCCGC
>QFDD01010131.1:0-10816 GCA_006871305.1 Vachellia collinsii
CAACAACCTTTTGTTTGTGTCTGGCGTTCTTGGTCTTGTTCCTGAGGTTTGTTACCATCTGAATTTACTCTTGTCCCTTCATTTTTGCACCATCTCTGTGTCTGTATGCATGCATGTTTACTGGCCAATATGTGTACTCACAATTTGTTTCATGTGTTCAAGTGCAGACTGGAAACCTCGTCTCTGAGAATGTTGAGGATCAAACGGAGCAGGTACTAAAACCACTGATCTTGGGGAATGCCATAGGCACTTGATTATTCTTTTTCTTCTTCTTCTCCCTCTTTTTGGACTTTTTCCGTTTCTTCTGTATGTTAATGTATTTTGTATAACTTCATGCATAGAGGCTTTAATTTTGTTTGGCTAACAGCGTTGAAGCTTTGATTGGCCATTTATGTCTTGGAATTTCTTTTAGTTCCTGTAATAAGATATTGGTGGTGATAGTGATATATCTCTAGTCCTCCTCTGTTGATTCAAGGAACAGAGATGATTAATTTTATGGCAATGAAAAGCAAAACGTGGCTTTTGATTACTGTTTATTTGACCTGCTGCTCATGTTTTTACTTTCTTGTAACATCAACTCCGAACAGTTCAATGATTTTTATGGCACTAAGTGATGGAGGTGTTGAAGTGGAGAACTTGAGAAGTTAAAGTGCAAACCTCTATGCCAATAATATAATTCTTGTTACATGCATGTTCATTTTTGGTTGATGATGTGAAGTGCTGTCTTGTTTTCCAGTAACACAAGTGCCATTGATGTACCATTCAATTACAAGAGTAATCTGCTTACCGCTATTGTAACTGATAATTGTTGTATTTAAAATTGCAGGTTCTGAAAAATATGGGGGAAATTCTAAAAGCTGGTGGAGCCAACTATTCATCAGTTGTTAAGACAACAATTTTGTATGAATTCTGTCTCATCAACCCCCCCCCCCAAAAAAAAAAATGGATTGCATTGAGTGTCAGAAAGATGCTTATTATTTTTCCATTTGATTCCTGTAGGCTGGCTGACCTGAAGGACTTCAAGACGGTAAATGAGATATATGGAAAATGTGAGTTCTGTAGTTGGAATTTTGATGTTTTCTTTACATAGACCCTGTGTTAGTCTGTAGAAGATCATTGTTGTCTCAAGACAATTCCTACTTTTGTTTTATCTATAGAATTTTTTTTCGCACTTTCCATTGGGTTTAGCTGCTCAATGATGCTATACTAATGAATTCCACTACTGATAATTTAATTAGGCACTGTTTACTACGTGCAAAAGTGTTTGCTAGAAAGGAAATAGGAAATGCACCTGGAAATATATTGGATAGGTGCATTTCTGATTTCCTTTCTAGAAAATATATTCCTGCATACCAAACATTATTATACTTTGAATATTGCCTTGAAGTTTAATTTTACTTCCCTTCTAAGGCATGCAGAATCCGTAGGATGGAAAGTGGAAGAAAAATTGAGTATGGTGATAGATGAGCCTTTTGATAATAGAGACAATAAAAAGAGATGAACAGTTGAATAATGATAACAAGATATAGTATAGGTATTGTGTAAATGATATATTGGTTGGCAAGCTTTTAGATTAAACTAAAAATCCTTATGATAGGTTGTGCTGGGATGTGATTGTCATACACGTGTATTATCAGAGATACTGATAGGCCTATGTTGTATAAACCTGCCATTCCCATCATATGCCGTTGATGATAATTTTGAGAATTTTCATTTGACTGTTTCAAATGGTTAACTTCTTTTCTTCTTCCTTTTGTTACAGACTTCGTCTCAGCTGCCCCGGCTCGTGCAACATTTCAAGTAGCTGCCTTACCTTTAGGTGCAAAGATTGAAATTGAGTGCATAGCAGCACTGTAAACAGGTTTTGTGAGTGTATGTAGCTCCAACCCATTTAGAGTGGTAATAATGCAGAACGGAACATATCTTGATTGGTTGGTGCTCACTGCTCAGTTGAGATTCCTAGTGATAGGTAATGTATGCATGTTTTTCAGTGCGAGGAATAATGATATGGCTGTTGAACCCTAAGTTGTTATGTGTGGATTTTGAATAATTGTAATGAGGTCATGGCCTTTTGATGTGCAATAATTGTAATATTGGAGATTTGATTTCATCGTTTGATGAAATCAATGGGGACTACTTGCATTGACTGAAATGCAAAACTATGTTATGTGATAATCGGGAATAGAAGGACTTGTGTTGGTTTTGGCATTTATTTGGACTTGCGAAGCACTTAAGAGTACCAACCTGACAAGTTGGTGACTTGCAACAAGAGAGCCCTCATTTTTGGACCTTGCCTTTGATTCCTTTGAAGTAGAAACACTAGGGAGTATTGATTGGTAATGTGATGTGTGATGGGTTGAGGAGGAACATAAAGCAAAAGGCGTTTATAATGTTTTAGGATTTGAAGCCTACTAACGATTTTATCTCGTCAACGGTGGAACAGAAGTAAGCATTACTCAGAGGGGGAAAAAAAGAGGAAGCATAGAGGAGTTAATGGGTTTGATGAGAATTAATGCACACGAAATGTAATTTCTCCAGATATTGGCCTGCGCTTTTCCTTACAAAACACACCCATCCATTGAGTGTATAAACTGGACGCACGAAAATTAGAAGGGATAATGTGTAAATTTATCATAGAAGTTTTCGTTCAAGAGTAACGTTA
Source organism: Vachellia collinsii (assembly GCA_006871305.1). NCBI lineage: Eukaryota > Viridiplantae > Streptophyta > Magnoliopsida > Fabales > Fabaceae > Vachellia > Vachellia collinsii. The sequence continues at coordinate 2,663 of QFDD01010131.1, forward strand.
TTGCTCCGGAAGCTTTAAAATAAAGTAGAGTTGTCCTTTATGAATGAAAAACAACATTGACCATTAAAAATTAACATAGACAGTTAATATTTTTAACTGTAAAGGATAATATTATTCCATTTTAAAACTTTTGAAACATTACTCCTGAAAAAAATATCAGGGTTACATTGCTTTTGAGCAAAAATTTTAGGGGTGAATTTGCATATTAAGCCAAATTAGAATGATATGTTAAGGATCATGTGGTGCCTTAGACAATTTTTCTTTTTCTTTCTTTCTTTTTTATTTTGCTAAAGGGTAGGTAGATTTATTAAAGGTAATAATATTCGAAACATTGTCAAACATTAAATGTGAGTACTCTCTCGTTGGGACTTGAACCTTGGATCATTCCTCTGTGCGCTATCCATTAGACAACTATGATAGCTTAATATGGTTATGAATAAAAGTTCAAAGGATGAGGTACTTCTCTCAGCCTCATGCCCATCCGTATAGAGTCCTATTCTAAGTTATGAGTGCCCTCACCCAAAGACTAATCTATAATCCCTTAAATTTGTTAACCCAAGTTCACTTGTAAGATTTCACGCGAGGCTCATTAAAAAGGGAATGAACTTTGTGAATAATGCTAATAGAGAATTGGGATTCCGAATTAAGCTTATAATCATAACTAGGTAAACTTTAAAACAGGTTAATTATTATTTTCTTCTCGTGAAATATGTTCGTTTGTTCATTAACATGGAAAAAGTACTTGTGTGTATGGCTAAGTTTCAAACGAACTGAATTTAGGATTTGCGATTGCAATCACCTGTATGATTAGTTGTGTCTAATCCGTGTTTGCTTTACTTAATCATGTGCTTCCTCGCTTGTTTAATGATAATCCAATAAATAAATATAGGAAATTAAATAAATAAAGGAACTTAAATCACATGTTTTTCCAGAACCATTCAGGTTATTGAAAATGACTATAAACACACAACCAATACTCTTCACGAGTTATCATGTCATTGAGTACATCAACAACTTTTCTACATGCCACATTTTCTGGAACCTGAAACTTCAAATTTATCAAACTTTTACTACCAAATACTCCTGAGTTTAAATTATAAGAAGTTTCCAACCATTTCATAGGTAATCACAAAGATGATTAAAATTGTTAAATTTATCATAAAATTTAAGTGATTTTTAACGTTCAGTGAACTGCATTAAACTTTAACATTATGTTAATTTATACTCTCTCTATTTTATTAGATGTGTATATTTGGAGAGAAAAAAATTTGATCCTCGTTGAAACTATATCAAAACGTTATGTAGAAATGACTAAATTTTCTTAGAAAACTTCTTATAAAATAGACCCAAGACAGTATGTCACTAGTACGAAATATAATTTTTAATGCCTGTATTTTCACTTCATTCTGCGTAGAGCCGTAGACCAGCAGTGAAATTATAGTCAACGACATTTTTATAAATAAATTAAATAATTTTCTAATTTCAGCTTCAGTCAGTGATAAAACTTTCTCTACCAATATATATATATATATATATATAGATGGCAATATATGCATGTGTGTGCATCAAAAAATTTTATGCAATAACAACAACGTTATTTCTTGATGTTTCTACCTCACTTGTCTTGACCATCTGTCTGTAAATGTCACAATGATAAGAAAGTGAATTTCTATGGAACTGGAAACAAAGATGGAAATATCTAAAAGGATATCTCTATCATATACATTGCACTTGAGGCCCCCCAAAAAAACATACATTCTATGGGGAAAGACTTAATAATGATAAAACTGTAACAATATGGGTTGAATTAAAAGTAATTTAATTATAAAAATTAAATAAAATCATAAATAAGTTTGTTTTTAACAATAACACACATTATAATCACTAAAACAGGAATCTTTATGTGTGTGTAAACAAGACGCAAATCTTTTTTGAAAATTTAGATCAATTAGATCCTAGGGAGCTCATCGTGAATCTTTGTTCAGAGACTTCTAAAGCTTAGTTGGGATTATTGGACAAAGAAAAATCTTTGTTGGGGCCTCCGGAATAATGAATTTTCACAAAAAAAAGAAAAAGAAAACTCATATTAATCAATGGAATTTGACTGAACACATATAATAAGCCATAATTGAGCCGCCATTGAATTTCAACATTGAAAATTTATTTCATTCGTTTTTTTAAAATTTTTATACCAGAATATTTCAGTAACCAAAAAGAAAAATAGGTTATTATATTCTTGTTCAAAAATGTACCAACGTTAAGAATATTAATTTTATTGACTTTAGCTCTATTTTAATATAATTTAGTCAGGTTGGCAAAAAAAAAAAATATGTAATTTAGTCAGAGGGAAACACGAAGAACACAGGTATAATGGGTATGCCTAAGGCGGAGGATTGAACATTCCATTAATTAAACATGGAAGAGCTGAAAAATTAGGCAAAGATTCATTCGTTCGTTCAGTCCAAATTGACCCATCTCCTGACAGCAATAGAGCAGCACACTGGTTGACCTCAGTATTCTCTCATTTTTGGCTATCCATGGCTTGCTCTCAGTTTATTTGCAGTAACTACTTCTCTACTTCGCAAAATTCGTTCAGAAGCAACCATCAACTTCAATTGGGGTATGGGTCTTGCAATTTTGCCTCAAAGATTCAATTTCAAAGAACGCCGCTGGCTAGATTTAAACTTAAAGCCATGGTTTCTGATTCAAACGCCTCCAGGAGACAAGTAGAGGTTCTATATCTTATCCCTTTTGATTGTTAAGCTTTGGATTGAAGTTCCGTTGTGGCATTTTATGAAAAAGATGGTTTTGATTGAACCACTTTTTCTTTTTGTTTTTTTTATTTCCGTTTAATGTCGGCGGAATTAGATTGAATATGATCCTGATGAAAGGGTGAACAGGCTGGCTGATGAAGTGGACAAGAATGCTCCCCTTTCAAGGCTTACTTTGTTCTCTCCTTGCAAGGTATTATTCCTCCTTTTGATTAGAGGCACTCCATATTTTTCATATATTGATGTTGTTTAACCATCTGGTGCAGATAAATGTTTTCTTGAGAATTACCAGCAAGAGGGTAGATGGATTTCATGATTTGGCGTCTCTGTTCCATGTAAGTTAGTTATAACCGTAATCATAATTTATTATATTATTCAATTTTTTCTCTGAAAGAATTTCTTTCTTTCTTTTTTCTTTTTTAATAGATGTGTGATGACTCCATTTATTCTTAACCATATCAAACCCCTTTTGAATTTCCAGGTTATAAGTCTTGGTGATACAATTAAGTTCTCTTTGTCACCATCAACAGCAAAGGACCGTTTGTCCACCAATGTGTCTGGGGTGCCCGTTGATGATAGTAACTTGGTAAGATAACAAAAGCTAATGTTTTGGTTTCAAAATTATTCATCTTCTATTGCCTTTTCATATTTTACGCAGAGTGAGTGCTATGCTATTCTCTTTCTACAGATTATTAAGGCGCTTAATCTTTACAGGAAGAAGACTGGCAGTGAAAAGTTTTTTTGGGTATGACCTAGATGTACCATCTACTTCATATTGTTCATCTTATTTTCAGTACAAGTATTTGTATTTGTCCTTATTAACAGGCATTGTGCAGAGTAGAATATCAAGTCACCTTTTCTTTTAATTGCTTGTCCACTCCATTCTCATCCTTCCCAATGACCAACCACCCTCTTAATTTGTCACGCTTATATTCATCTTCTTGGCAGATTCATCTTGATAAACGGGTGCCCAGTGGCGCAGGGCTAGGTGGTGGAAGTAGCAATGCTGCAACTGCACTATGGGCAGCAAATCAATTCAGTGGCTGTCTTGCTACAGAGAAAGAACTTCAAGAATGGTCAAGTGAGATTGGATCAGATGTCCCTTTCTTTTTCTCTCAGGGAGCTGCCTATTGCACTGGTCGAGGTGAGGTCTGTCCAATTTCCTTCTGCAGAAAACAATTCAAGAGGCTTGGCTATAGAGAGCTTGAGCTCCAACCATCCCCTTGTTTAGTGGCAAAATATTATTATCACAACTCTCGGGAAAATTGGATGGTTGAGAACTTGAAAACTCTCTGAATGTAAACTTGTGACTACTGAAGGCTATGCGATGCTTTATGCCATATGCCTTTGATATGACCGACAGAACTTCGATATTTTTGCAAGGCTTATTTGATGTCATTTCATTTAACATTTTTCTTTCATATGCATAGATTGTTCAAGATATTCCTCCTCCAATATCTTTGGACACTCCAATGGTTCTCATAAAGCCACAAGAGGCATGTTCAACAGCAGAAGTTTACAAGGTATAGGATTTCTGAGTGTAACTAACAAATCATACTTCGCTCTTGGTTTTCTCTATAATTAGATGTTGGACCTTGTGCATTGAATGAAGCCTCATATAACAGGTCCCACTATTCATGGCTTGTAAATAATGTGGCTTGCTATAGGTTTTATTATTACACAGATTGATAGAGATTAATTTTAAAAAATTTCGATGGTACAGCACTTTAAATTGGACCAGACTAGTAATGTTGATCCTTTGATGCTGCTGGAAAAGATCTCAAGGAATGGAATATCACAAGATGTTTGTATCAATGATTTGGGTATGTTTCTTGCTGTTATGATCCCTTTTCTTTCCCTTCTTTGTTCCCCCATTTTAGCTTTACATTTTTATTTGACCCTATTAAGCATTACACTACTAAGAGGTGTAATTGTGGAGGTATCTGGAGTTCAAATTGGGTAATTGAATTTGTAACTTAACGTTGATATATAGTATGCCCCTTGATCATGAGTTGTTTAAGTTTGTGCCACTGTGAGTGCAAATTATTCATTTCTATAGTTGACATTCTCAAAGTTTGTTACATCTGGTCCTGATTTACATGTAGAAGAATCACATCACAAGTTAAGGCTTGAAATCTTCTGTTTTCTTAGAGTCCATTTTCATTTGCGTTACTTTTCCTTTGATTGTTTTCCTTCTTTCTTTTGCAGAACCTCCAGCATTTGAAGTTCTCCCATCTCTTAAAAGACTGAAGCAGCGAATTACTGCAGCTGGTCGTGGAGAATATGATGCTGTTTTTATGTCTGGAAGGTAAAAGAACGGAATCCTTAATTTTCCCTAATTTTCTGGCTCTTGTTAAAATTTAAATGTGTGAATCATGTGACAGAGGTCATCATGCATGCACTCACATATGCAATCTTCTCTTGTGTGTCTGTGCAATTTGGGGCTGAGCATTCTTTAAACTTCAATTGAACTTTATATACTGCCATTTTTAATTTTCAATCACCAAATCACATATTGATGAAAACGTTAGCATGTAATATATTCCAGTGCCAAAACTTTTGAAATTCCTTCTCTAGATTCCAAGTGTAAGATAACCAAAGAGGTTGCAATTGGATGTATTTTTGGACAGATGGCTCGAAATTAGACAAGGCATATGGTGATTGATCTGACTCATTTATTCTTTGAGTCTAACATCACAATAATTTATTTTTGGATACATCTTACATATATTTTTTAGGACAGTTGCTTCATGATTATAAGGAAATCAGTAGTTCCACACATCAGCAGTAGGACCTTCTACCTTAAATAATTTAGTTATAATCGTTTTAGCTAGCCAAGCTATGTGAACCAAGGATCTACGGATTGTTAATAAGCTGACTGGAAATAAGCTTAGAACTATCTTTACAATGCCTCCCAAGTGTCATGTCGAAAATCAACTCTGTCACATACACCGTGTTGAAATGCATCCATATACATATCTGGATCAAATTGACACCTTATGCAAATTTTGATTTGAGGACTTGTTACAGAGATGACAAGCATCAAACATTGGTTTAGCAATGACACTAAATTATCGGGATAAGTTATTTAACCTAGGCTCTTCTAGTTGTTGAACCAATCCTATTGGAAATTTGAAATGGCAGGTCAAGGCTTACTCCTTATCTTCCAAACTTCTATTTGTTTCTTTCTGAGGCTGACCGAGTAGTAGTAATTTGTCGTATGTTGGTATTTGGGCATACCAGACACGTTATCCCTTTTTAATTATCCCTGAATAATTCCTTGAAAATGATTACTGATTACTAATTGCTAGCCACTGCTTTTCTTTTAATAGGATATCAATTTTGTGATGTATCAATACAATAAAAAATCTTGTGATATAGATAGCCATCATACAACTAGCATAAATTTGGTTAAAAAAGAGAGAGATAGTCATCATACGAATGGATGTGGCTATCTTGATCAACTTATTTTCCCTTTGTAAACATAGCTCTGGCAATCATCAAGGACAATTGAGCATATTCCTCCATGGTTTTAGCGATGCTGTTCATGAAATTGAAGGAAGGATCTTTTAACCTCATTTCCCTTTCTTTCAGCTGGTTAGATAGGGTTCATCATTGTGAATTGGGCTAGATCCACTTGGCAAGGCTTCAAAATCGTAAAAGGTTTTGGAGGAAGCACCAAACATTGTAAACCTTTTTCATCGGTTTACAAAAGCTTTTGTTTAAATAAATAATGTACCGGTTATCCTGATAATGATCTGGAATGCAAATAACAGTTCTAGAAAGGAATTTTTTTATCTATTGATAATAAAGCCATAAAAAGGGAGCATTGCACTTGTATACACACATATAATCCTTCTATAATAATTTAAATAGTCGTTGCATCTCCTTTGTCAGTACATGCTTGACATCTCTTCTTCATGCTTTCTATCATTGGAGGTTCTCATTCTTGCCTCAAAATTTGAAATGTCTGTTCTTGTCACTTTTCTAATCATGCAGTGGAAGCACTATTGTGGGCATTGGTTCACCTGATCCTCCACAATTTGTTTATGATGAAGATACATACAAAGATGTTTTCTTGTCAGGTATGCCCTATGAGATTAGGACTTCTTTTCTCCTCCGTTTTTCCTTTGTTTCATTATTTTCTTAGAGTCCCATAAATGCACTTAAATCAGCTGGAAACTAGTTGTTTCCTCAAATAACAGATTTGATATCATGGGGATTTCTCACCTAAGCTTTTTAAATTGCAGATGCCTATTTTCTCACTAGAGAAGCCAACCAGTGGTACAGAGAACCTACTTCAAGTCCGATCCCTCCATCGCATTCTTCTCGGACTGAGACTGCTTAGTTCGTCTGTTTTTTTTCCCATTTCCATAAGCCTCTTCATGGTTATATATAATCTGCCTATAGCAATCATCTAATGATGTTTAGCTCTGCTGCCTTTTTTGCTTTATTTGCCTTTTCTGCTATAATCTGCCTATAGCAATCATGTAATGATCTGGATCCTCTGCTGCTTTACCTCTGTGCTGCTGCAATTTTAAAATTTTATTTTATTTTTTAATTTCATGAAGAAGATACACAAAATACGCTATCTTTTCCCAAAGTTGAATCCCTTTACTATTAAGCAATTAATTTATTTTTTTAAAAAAGTAAATGTAAAATCTGGAGAGATAACAGCACCGCAGTGGTGCTGTTTCAGCAGCTGCAGTAGATGATCCGCGTCCCAGATGCAAACACTAGGAAGAGACAAGAAGCTGGCACTGTTGTGAACCAATCCTTTTCCCGGGGAAGAAAGTGAAAATTAAATTCTATAAACATGTCCAGAGTCTTATATGCTTAAGGATCCTCCCAATCCTGTGGAAAGATGGCGCTTCTTGTATTGATTATCCAATTACATTAAGAATAAGTTTTCATTCTTAGCTTGTTTTCATTCTCAGCTTGTTTGTTACCGCTTTTTCTGATGTAATTTACGTGCCCAAGTTTTAATAAGACAAGAGTACGACTTTTGAAGCACATCATGGAAGTTGAGATTGAGATTTACTAGTTTTATCATTTTCCGATTAAATTCTATTTGCGTTTTTATGTGCGAATGAGAAAAGGAAAAGGATTCTCGGACGATGGTTTACCACCAACAAACGATTTTTTTAGCATAGGAAGCAACATCAAATCCACACACATTTCAAATGTCTTTCTTTCATTTTTTTTTTTTATTTATTGAGCTCCTCGCCACTCATTCTACAGAGATGGAGAAGAAACAAACTGTCTGGGTAAACTAAAAAGATCTTTCCCTTCAAATGGCGACCTCCACTCCCGGGACCCGGCACCAGAGGTTTCTGCAGAAGCTACTATCCCACCATCTTGCAATCCGGGCATGGGAACTAAG